>CP135555.1:9906410-9916648 GCA_032402905.1 Khaya senegalensis | reverse complement strand
TTATTTTTTAGCTACAAAAAGCCTTTCTTTTCTTTGACGATTTTTCCCAGAACTTTGTCAACCTTATTTTCCCTCAGTGAATACCAGTTGTCTAGTAAAATAATAATAATAATAATAATAATAATAATAATAATAATAATAAATGGTAAATTGAATATCTTGACTAAATTATTATCAACTTATTAAATAAATTATTAATTTAATTAATAAATTCGCAATTTTTAATATATTTTAATAAAATTATTAATTTATTGAATAAATTCATAATTTCTAGAATATATTGTCAATTTTTTTAATAAAATTATTAGTTTATAGAGTAAGGTTCATTAAATAAATTCATAACTTATTAAGTAAATTAATAATTTATAAAGTAAAATTTATAATTTATCAGTCCACTGAATAAATTTATAATTTGTCGATTAAAATTCACAATTTATTCTTTCTCTTAAATAATAATAATAATAACTTCGGATGTAGGGGTAATTTTGTCTGACTAACCTCTTCTGAGCTAAAATTAAGAAGAAACTTTCAGGCAGGCTATACTTACAATCTTGCGTCAAAACTGGGTCGTTTAAAAACCCAGGAGAACGGAGCAGGGCAGGCCCGGGTGCTAGTGAGGCGGAAACGACGCGTTTGGTTACTTTAGGATCCAAACATTTATTTCGTCTGTACTGTACCATACAGGTCAACTCTTTGTTAATATCAACTCTAGAAAATTCTCATCCCATATTTCCAAAGAGAGAATGTAAAACATATCACAAAAGCTTAAATCAAGATTGTATTTATTTATACAAATAAGGATATGCAATACATACAGTTAATCATTTCAAAGAACTAGGCACTCGGGACGAAGAGAAAAACAAACAAAAAATCATAACGAATATGCATTTATTTAACTAGACCATCTAAGTGTAGAAGAATGTGCATTATCTCTGCTAATTAATGGTCCTAAACTTACCTTTGATGTTGGGGAAGGGGGATCTATTATCCTAACAACCTACAAATACAGTCAGATTTGGTTACAAGTTCATCTCATCTTTGTAGCTGATCTGCTGTGTGGTTGCTCGTCGTAGACGATGATGTTGTCCGGCCATTCAGTATCCCGTTGTCTGCAGGTGGAGTCACTCCCCATTTCCCTTCCGATTCTGAGGGCTCCATCACTTTAACAGACCCATCTGTCAACCCTACGGCGAATTGGTTTGGTTCAAGGGGGTGTGCTGCTACAACTAGTGGGTACACAGCTTGGCTTCTGTTCAATAATGCATCCATTAGCAAATCGAAGTCTCATAATGTATGCATTTGCGCCTAAGTTGTGATGTTCTGACTTACCCGTTTAAGACTGATTGGGACAGATACGTGGACGGAGCAATATTGCATCTTAGTTTGAGGGTATCAGCATCGAACACCCCAATGTTACCATCACAAAAGGTGGCGTAAACTAATTGGCTGTTACAAGAGTATACTGCACAAGATATGGGTGCAGAGAGCGTGTCTTGGGGTACCCACTGAAATGGAATATATATATATATATATATATATGTACATAAGAGTGTCATGTTTTAGTTAACTGTGAAACGTAACAAAATACTTATGTGGACTATATACTACCTACCTGCCTAATGCGTTCCATTTTGGAGGCGTCATATATTGCTAACTGTGTGTCATGAACCACCAGCATGCGAATCTGATCGGTGTGGAAGTGTACTCGTGTGTCACCAATAGGTTGTTTTCCAGCAGGAATTTGGATTGAGACTGATTTCCTCTTCTCCCACGTATCAATGCTCCACACACACAGCTGCATAAAAGTGTTGCAACATTAGCAAGTTGTACATACTTTTCTTTTCATTGCTTTTCTAAGTTAGAACTAAAAAAAATGAAAAAAAGAAAAATGATTCCACTTACTTGAGCATCAGCACCTGATGAAACCAAAATATTAAGATTGGTGGAAAAGGCTAAACCAGTTATACGCTTCTGGTGGCCCTTCAATTTTGATTTCACCTACAATAAGCAAATGAGACCACATCAGTTGGAGCTTGAGAACAGGCAAATCCATGGAAAATGACAAAAAGAAGAAAAATGGTCTTAACAAACAAATTACCTCATCCACCCTAACATTGTATATGTGGATGGTTGAATCTTCCATTCCAATGGCTATGATGTTGTTATCCTGGGGGTGAAATGCTAGGAAAGTTGAAGCTGGGGGAGGTGAAATGAAAGTTGTCATTACCTGCAAAACAAACATTTCATGAAGAACTAAATTTTCAACAGTAACTCAACAGCAAGACATCATTTGACAGGCATACCTTAAATGTCATCATGTTAAACAATGAAACTTTACCACCCGTCGCCGACATTACATATGAGTCATTCTTCGAAAGTGCTATGCATGGAACAGCTTCTTCAAGGTTAACACCTGAGACGTCATTAGTCATAAGAAGACCACTGCTTGGTAGCCAATGCTGAGGGACGACACTGGCAGTGGCCTTTAAAAACTAACCAACTTCAGAAATCTCTTGGCCAACAAAAAATTTCATTAAACATGTACAAAATTAAACAGAATTTTTTTCTTAAAAAAAATTGCTGGATCAATCTCTGCAATTTATTACCTTTCCACCTAGATTCTGTTCATTTTTGGGCCACTTCCATAGTTTTTGGACACCATTTGAGCCAAGTGCCAAAATGCCAACAGCAGCATTTGTATATAGAAGCCTAACAACCTGGATTTAAATGCAAAGTTGAAGCATTAAATGATAAAAGGGAATTTATATCAAAATAATTGTCCAAAAAGTATTTAACCCACCTTGCTGGATGAATCTGTGCTCTCAGGAAGGGTAATCAACCGGCACTGACCACTATCCACAATTTCAGCTAACTGCCAGGGCTTGGCTTTATCAGTAACATCATCCACAGTTCTTGGCTTTTCCATGCTTCTACTTGCAGGATCAACTCCATTCTTATATAGGAAACCATAAAAGCAAAATTAATGTTATCCCAACATAAGACTTAGCAAAGATGCAGAAGCTAAAATTAACAGAATACAAAATATCAAGGAAGCAGAACAGCCTAAGCATGAGGGCAGAAAAGACATCAGGCTAATTTTAAAAAATTTCAATTGGTAGCCTTTCTTCAAAGTAACATATTCCAGGTATCATCAAGAAAAGATTTTGAAAAGCATACTCTCTACCAATCAAGAGCTTTCTAATAATGCCCTATTTATAAAACATAAGATTCACATCCGGCAAACATGACGCAAAGTTGCTGCCACAAACATGCAACTAATACACAGTTTTTTTTTAAACTAAAATGTTGTAGAAGCAAAATCATAAATTAGAAGTACATATCTAACATACAATGAGTGGAGACGGCCTGGCAGGAGAGCTCCTTTCCACTTTACAATTGACTGGACTGACACTTGAAACAGCAGAAGTGGCAGAAACCTGACAAACAGATGCAGTAGATACCAACAGATATCAGGATATAAAATTTGTCAAATGAAACAACCAAAAAGGGTAAATTGTTCTCACCTTAATTGCAGCAGATTCAATAGGTATTCTCAGTGCTTCAAAAGGTGGATTCTCAACTGCCCTTAAAGATCTGAGACCTACAGCATTTGCAAGGATCTTAAATCCGTTGTCTGCTGTAGTAACAGCTAGCAGATTTCCTTCCTTGCTGAACCTTAATCGAGGAAGACTCTGACAAAATTAACATGATGAAATAAGTCCTATATCGAAAGTTGAAGTGTTTTGCAGAGATGCCACGAAGTAAAAATGTTAACTTACAGGGAGTCCACCCTCTGCATCTGTGCTTGTGAGTACATTGGGGTTGTCCATATCCCAAAACTTTATTTGGCTATCCTCACCAACAGCCAAAAAGTGATTTTGGGCAGTGTCAAACTGAACTACACCAGCAGATTTCTTTCTGAACCCAGCATATGTTCTCTTTATTGTTCCTTCACTTTCGTTCCATTCAACTAAGAAAGAGTCCCCATCTTTACTTGTTCCACAAGAGAACAATCTGAAAAAGAAAACCATAATAAGACATCACCCTCATATATAATATAAAAAGGGATATATTGTAAACAACATCAATATTAAAAAGAGAAGTAGATCTGGGGAAAAGATGACATTTCTGAGCCAACAGTCTTACCTGCTTCCATCAGCGCTGTAACGCATAGTAGTACACCAGTGGCCAGGAGCATCATAGTCAACTCTAGAACCCATATTGTCATACAACCAGGCCTTTATTTTCCCATCAATGGCAGTTGCAAATATGAACTGCAGAGTCAGAATGAAATGATTGAAGCTTGTGAAACAAAGATTCACGACATCTAGGTCAACGAATTTGAGAAAATCGTTCTTAACAGCAGCTACCAGTCATATCATATCTGCAATCAATTCTTACAATTGACAAGATGATTGTAGGAAGAACCATAACAAATTCCCCAGGAACCCACCCAAAAAATCCAGTTAATTGAAAGGTTCTGATTGATGCCTCCCATCCTAGGGAAGTAGACATTAATAATAAGAGAAGTTGATGGCTTTAAGTTATGCTAAACAGACATACGTGATCCTTACATTTGAGTAACATCGTAAAGCACATGAAGCAAAAACCAAATAAGCCTTTCTCATTCTCTGGCATACCTGAATGTTCTCTTTATGATGAGGACAAATGGAATATACAGGCGCCTCGTGACCTTCAAAGTTGAACATTTTCCGTCCATTCATATCCCACACCTGTTTCATTAAATAATCATAGAATTGTCCATTTAATCACAAGCTTCTTGATGAGAATTTCTATCTCAAACCTTGATTATCTTGTCATCTCCACAAGTAACCACACATGGTTGTTTGTTTGGGTGAGCAAAAGCCAAGTCATTCACACCTCCAACATGAGCATCAATCTGTGATGGCAAAGAGATGCAAGTCAAGTTGAAGTTACAATTTTCAACCTGGAAAAAAGTTAAAAAATTCCAATTTCCACCTTGTAGCACAAATGGAAAAATATCAACTGACCTGTAAATGCTGGCGTAAATCATTTGATCCAGTGTAAGAATACAACTGAATTAAATGTTTGGAAAATGCAACCCCTGCAGCAAGAAAACCAATAAGAATCAAACTTGGCACATTAAAATCGCTTGTTCTTATCAAAGGACACTTACCCACAAAATTTCCATCTGGACTCCACGCAACATGGCTGACAGAAATTGGTACGTCTTTGACAATCGAACCCTGTAAGAAACTCTCAATTATAAGACTTCAACACAACAGAATCTGGAATATTCAATAAACTTCACAGGAGTTTCCACAACATCATTGTAGCACATCTAATACATAAATCTATCACAAATTAGCAATATGGAAACCTGAAATGGCAATGTACAAGTTGCCATATCCCAAATCTTGAATGGCTTTGAAACCAGCCTATCCTGCGTCGCCAGTTCCCAGATTGTAATCTCACCATTGCTAGAACCAACTGCTCAAATGACAATACAAGTCACCAAATAAATAAAAATGTTTTAATCTATTTTACCATAACTTATCTACACAGTCAGTCTAATTAAAAAAGAAACTATTAGAACGATGAATTTTCATACCAAGAAGCAACGTTTGGTGGGAAGGATGAAAATCCATGCTAATGACAGTTGAACCTTGATGCAAGGTCACAGCCACTGTCCTGGGCAGGTCATCCAGCGACCAAGCTTGCTGTCGAGATGTTAAATACATAACCTGAAGATTAGGGCACAAAGATCAAATCCAGCATAGTTAATTAACATAAAGAAAACATATCTTAGAATTTTTTGGTAGCGGAATCATAAAAGTGATGACGAAGTATCCCAAAATTGAGTATATCAAACAAAAGAATTTTGAAACTACCTCCTCCACTGACTGAGTAGGACGCAGTCGTTTCATAAGCTGTTCATGGTCAGGAATCTGATAATCAACCATTCCCGGTGCCGCTGGAGGTGTTCTTGGATGTTTCAAGACCGAAACTAGTCAGATAAAAAATAGACCATATAAGCGTATGTACACCTGCTGGGATATACTTTATATACACAAGTAAAAGTCAACTTAGCAGCTCATTCTTTTCTCATATCAAGGTTATACCTTTAGGGTCATCCAGACAAGTTAACACTAAGTCCACCATGGCATGTAAAGACTGGGACAAATATAGACCAGAACCTTGAATTATATAGACTAAAGATTTACAGATTATAAGCATCTAAAAGAATTTTACAAATCTGTTCAACACTCGTCCACGTATTAGCAATGATGTTCTTTATTAGGGAAAAGCATGATAAGTAACTACTTAATCAAGAGCTAATAAAAACAATTTGTCATAAGTCATGTACTGTTGATTTTTCTCCGTCGTTCAAAGCTCTTATATCCGATTAAATGCCCAACTCCAGCTCAATTGAAGATCTAACCTTGATTTTGTTGAACAGGTATGGATGATGCAGTAACAACAGCTGCTTGAACAGAAGAAGAAGCAGAAGCATTGGCCATCCAACCTGCTAAAGCACTAGCATTTGCAGCAGCAGCAGCAGCAGCAGCAGTAGGTGGAAAAGGCTATACAAGAAAATATGTATCAGTAAAACATTTTTTAAGTTAGTTCCTCAGTCCAGTTTACATTTCCTTAGAATAATCAAAATGTTAGCATCATACATTGTGTGTTCCAAGCGAAGTATAAGAAGTAGGCTTTGCAACTGCTGCAACAGGAAGATTGACAGGTGTAGGTGCAAGAGGACCATTTGGAGGCATACATGTGTGGTCAGTAAACAAAGTCTTAATGTCAGGGTTTGGCCTTGGGTTCTTGCACAGCTGGTGCTGCCAGTTCAAACTGCATAGTGGAAGTGCCCATGTATCAAGTGCCAGAAAAATATTGATTGGAAACAAAAAAGTAAATAACTGAAACATTTTCTCTGAGATGAGAAAAACACGCAAAAATGACAGCAAGTATACTATATCCTTACTATTAAAATATGACAAACAAACACAGGCAATAGGAAAGGAATGCAGCTCCATCTTTTTCATGTATGCATACAGGGAGAAGAAGGGAAGACAGCTACAGTTTTCGTATAAGATGACTGTTCGCTAATAATTAAAAGACCATAGTTTACAAAACATTTCATCATAATACAAGCTCAATCAAGCGGACTCATGCTAAGCAAATCTGATAGGTAGCCACACTAACAAACAATAAAGTTTCACACAAAAAAGAATAACAACAGGAAGGAATAGCAAATATTTGGGTTGCTTCTTAAGCATAATGAATGACTGACAGAAAATGGAGCCAAACAGAATAGAAAACAGAGAACCAATAATTTGCTTCTCATCCGACATTCTATCGCTTTACCTCTGATTGATTAGGGTCCGCAATCTCGATGACTTCAGGGTGGGAAAAGCAAGCTTATCACGGAACAGGGGATTTGCTTCTATGAGTTTTTTGAGCTCTATCAACATTATGCCACGAGCTGTCTTAGTGTCACCATATTTGGACAGCTGCTCATTTTCCCTGTATTAAAATCAGGGAAATACCATTACATATAACATATTTAGACAGTACCAGAGTGTCTTAACTCAAGTAATTTATGTCAAACAAGCAACGCCATAAATACCTTCCTACTGATAACACTTAAATGCAAAGCATGTGAATCTACAATACAAAATCCTCTGGGGTGCTAGGAAGAAAGTGTTGGAAAGGTAAAGCAATAAAAATCTTGAAGCTCGTCTTAACTGTTGCCTGATCTTCATTTGAAATTAAACACTCTTCAAGACACTTCGCCAAGTCAAGTTTTAACTTGTCATAAGAAAGCAAAGTTTTTAACTTGAACTCAATTAAACAATCAGAAACCAAATTTATCATAAGCAGATTCAAATAATCAATTACACCTTGCAATCTAGGAGATAAACAAGATAAATCATATATGTTGGAAGGGGATTACAGAAAAGAATTTACCTGAAATTGGTGAGCGTTAAAAGCTGTGTGATTTCTTTGTATAATTCCTCATTAAATGTCGAGAATACTTTCAAATCATTCACTAATATATCAACCGCCTTTGCCTTGTCTTGCCTGTAATATAAATCAAATGACCAAAGGCATCAAAGATTGTACTTTATATTCCTCCAAAACAAATACAGAAATATAAATAATTTTCACAGATAAGCATAGACTATAAGTACCTATCAAGCGCTTCCAGATACTTCTGCTTCCTAATTTCAAAGAATATCTTCATGGAATATCGGTTATCGTCCACTTTAGTAAAGCCTGATAAGTATTTTTCGACTTCTTCCCAATCTCCGGCTTGAACTTTATCCTCAAAGTGCTTCATGTTGAAGAAAAACCCTGATTCTTTCTCAAGCCTACCCCGACAAACAAAAAGTGAAAATTCTAAACAAATATTGATTTCCAATATTGTAATTATCATTTAAAATCAAGATGACTTTATGCTTACTCACTCCCCGTTGAACCAAACCTAAAATTATGACCATTTTGGCTAAGTTCTAAAACTTTAATTGCCTAAGGAGGTTTTTTGCAAGTTACTAGCATGCGGTGCACGGGGGCTCTGTGGAAAGCACTTTTAAGTGCTTATGAGTCGAAGCACTTCATGAGAAAGCAATTGCAAATTAATTTTTGAAAAAGTACTTTTAAATTCTTTTCTTATTAAAAAGTGCTTTTACGAAAGCATCTGTCAACTGCTTCCCCCAAAACCTTAAGAGTAATTTTTTAGCTCAAGAAGTGCTTCAACAGACAATACAAAACTAACGCAAATTTTGTACAACCAAAACGACCCACAACGAGCAGAAAACAAAACTCTTCGCCACAACTAAAACAAAACCCCAACCTCTCAAACACGTCCCAAATCCCATTTCTCCAGCCAAACACAGCCCAGTTTTCACAAAAATCCGAAATTCAATCCCCAAAAATGTCATAATTGTTTTTTGACAAAAAAAAAAAAGGAACAAATCTAACAAAACCATCTCTCATATTAAAAAACAAAACGACTCTCGTTAGAGGGGGGGAAAAGTACTTACTTGTGAACAGACTCCTTAAACTTCTCTTCTTCCAGGAACTGAAGTATAAGAAAGACCAATTCCCTGCTCAAAGACGACATCTTTAACTTAAACAAATCACTCAATCGAGGCAAAATTCCCTCGAAACAAATTTCCACGGAGCAGAAATCGACTCTAGCACCCGAATTTATATCGCGAGTTTCGAGGATTTCTAGGGTTCCAAAGGCTTAGAAGAAGAAGATAAAGAAGAGAGAAAAAAGAGAGGAGAGAGAGAGAGAGAGACTCAGTCTCGCTGTCTTCGATGCGTTGTACAGAGTTTTCTATTTCTACCGACCCATCTGTGATAAGAAGATTTGGTTATAAGATAAGCTATCGTGTTTATCATTCTTGAACGATCTGGTTATCATAACTTCAGATGACAGGCGGTGGAAGCGGATTCCAAACCACTAAGTCAAATTTAGTGAATATTCGCCACACAAGTCCAGTGGGCCCCCCACACCCCCCCTGTCTGTCACTTTCAAATTTGGCAAGTCATTGGTACTACTACCATACTATTGGTAAAAAGTTAACAAAAAAGAAAATGTTGTAGAGATACACGTGCATGGTGCGGTCGATTGGAAAGTTCTCGTTTTTATCGCGATAAGATTTGAATCCACGCTCTTCGGTGCCTGCTGCTTTCAGTGAATTCTCTTGTCTAACCAGTAGTGTGTTGCCACGTCAAATCCACCATTAAATTCAGATGCTTTCCTTGTTAGTATTAATTTTTTTAATCCAAATAAAATAAAATAAAATGTTTATGATTTTAAGTATTCAAAACGTGTTTGAATTGTATTTTCAAATTTACACCACATTAAAATAATTCAAAATTCTAGAAATTAATAATATTAAATCTTGTTAATAACTTACTTTCTTGTAAGACGAGACAAAAAGACAACATATTTTTGTTTTTTAAATATTATATTATTATTTTAATAAAATTGTACTTTGCTTTGTCGCGTGAATCAAACAAAAACTGATAAAAGGTATATTTATTAAATAACCAAAATTCCATGTGGATTATTACTTACATTTTCATATTAACAACGATATAATCATTACACGTAATAACACCATAATCATTTTGAACAGAAATTAAGATTTTTTTAATTTAAATAAATATTAAAATACAGTATAATTAATAATTTAAAATATATTTTAAAAATTTTAATTTATATCATAAAATATAAA
>CP135555.1:9765260-9903463 GCA_032402905.1 Khaya senegalensis | reverse complement strand
ATAAAATAAAATTTTATTAAATTAATATATAAATATATTTTACATAATATTTATTTTTATTCAAATTTAGTAATAAATTTTAACATGTATTGTACTTGAGATGTAAATGTTTATTTAAAAATAATAAAATTAATTTTTTATAATTTTAATAAACAAATTTTTGAATGTTATTATTTTATTAATTAAATAATTTATTGAATTGATGTAAGTTAATTAAATAAATTTTATTGTGTGACAAAAGTGATAAGAAACATGCCATTTTAATAGGCCGTCTGGTGTGTTTAAATCTTAATGCTTGAAATGGTTTTTGATTTATTTTTTGGGCTTAATTCTGTGGTTCGATTCGATTCGATTTTTTAAGAAAGAGAATCGAAACCAGATCAAAATAAACCGATATTGACTTCTATGTCAATTCAGAATCTATGCTCGGCTCTAGCTTTGCTCTGTTACTGGTCAATGTTAATGCCAGTCCCGGGAGAACTTTTAACTTCTTATCCTGTGCGACGCCCCACATGTGATTGTTGTTGGGTGGGGGGGCATTTTTTTATTGGTTAAAATATGCGCTGGCAGTGGCCCCAACTTGGATGATCATGTGGCTCCCATGCAATCAAATCACTCGTTCTTCTCTGGAGCCACGGACTTGATCATGTAGTCTAACAGTAGGTCATTACAATTGCGCTGTCACGTGTGTGTTACGTGTGGACCATATCTAGCAAGTCTATTCTGTCTTGCATGTCTTTCTCATGCCCAAAGTTATGGTCCTCACAGCTTTATAACCGTTGGATTATGAGTTGATCATGATTGTATTTACCCGTTGGATTATTATTATTTAAATTACTAGCAAAGGCAAGAATGAGGACAGCCACGTGTACAAGTGTATACTTTCTCCTGCTGGATCGACGATAGTTGTTACTACCGACAATAAATAAAATCCAATGAACCTTTGCTGACGCAGTGTTGATTGTCAGAGTCAGAGTCAGAGATAGGACCCCCTAATCTCAATCACTTCCCAAAGAGATGGGCTGGATCTTGATTTTGAATATGAATAGGAGACCATAGATCTAACTATTCATCTGGCAGGACTGAAAGTCCTGTGAAAATCAACGGTGATTGGTCAAATTCTTTGGTGGGATTGGACCCACCTAATTTTGAACCTTCGTTTAGCTCCGCCAAGTAGTTTTCAATTTTCCAAAGAAATTAATTACACCTAGGCTTCGACGAGGAGGAGTTTCCTATCGTTCATTCTTTCGTTACACGTATGTTCATTTTGGGTTAGGTTTACTCACTTCCCAGCTTCTATTTTAAATAACTTTTATAATATATATATATATATATATTATTTATTATATTGATGGGTATTTAATGGCAAAGCACTTTTGTGTACAAAGTACCTTCGAGGTCATTACGGTTTCTTTTAGCATGAATATTTTTTTCTACCATTTATTTACACATAGGAAGGAACACATACATACATACATACATATATAGAAATTTCAAAATGGATAACAAAGAATTGGGTGATTAAGAGGTGGATCGAAGTTACCAGTTAAAGTTGTTATAGCACATGGAAATAAAGAAGACAAGATGCGCTGTCTAAGTTTGAAAACCCAATTTAAGTATGTGGTTAAAAAATTATCCATGTGCAAAATTGTATCATACGTGTCTTGTTTCTATGCCTGTTGTGATTGAACACCTAACCTCCCTTGATATTTGGGATTTGAGTTTTGGTCCACTCACCGCATCATTTTGTCTTTGATTTTCCATTTTCTCTCTCGGGTTTCTCATTTTCTTTCTGAACATTTACTATAATATTTTTTTTATTTGTTAATTTCTTTGCTTAGGTGGCGCCTTACCATTGGTCATTCTAATTGTCACCTCACATCCACCCTACTTGACTACCTAATTAATTATTTATATATTCCGTTAGCAGGTTAATTAGTCTTGGTCCATAAGAGCAGCACCCGGTTCATAATTAGCCACGTGTATGGCATTAATTGTGTTACTACATCAAAACTGCCGTATTAAAATCGTTTTGGAATATGGGAAACATTCTATTAAATAAAAACATCCCATATCAAAACAGACTTCATCCAGAACAATTAATAGGATAAAAAAAAATATAAAAATATTTTGAAAATATTAATAATTAAAAATATAAAAAAATTTAAAATATAATCAGTAATTACTAACTAGCAAATAGGTTAACTTAATTGACTTATTGGGCATAATATTTTTTAAAAATTAATTTTTTTAATTTAAATAGATGGTAATAGATAATATTATTAATAATGAAAAGATTAAGATTATATTTTAAATTTTTTAATTTATTTAATAAAATATAAATTATTAATTATTAATTATATTATGTATTATTTTTTTAATAAAAGATTAAAAAAAAATAAGGATATGTTACTATTCTGAAATCCACAAAATTTGATAATCCCAAAATAATTATGACACACGTGTCAACAATAGATTCGCTGATTGAAAAAACAAAATATTATATAATAGAAATTAGAAAATATTGAGCATACTTATAACTAAACTAACAACAAAGCTTGAAACCACAAAAACTAAAAGCGCTTTTAGTTGAAAAGGCAAAAGCAGAAGCAATGGCAAATACACCAAGCACACAAAGTTAGTAACATTGTTACGTGTATGCCCAACATCAACAATAACAAAAGACTGTCTCTTTGTTTTCTTCTCCACAGATAAAAAGAGGAAGACAGAAGACAACAAAAGTTTTTTCATTATGGATTGCAGTCTATCTTTAGATTTGCTCTCTAGAATTCTCAGCTTGACAACTGATCGGGACTGCGTCAGATTCCGGCAGCTGACGTTGGCTTTCCCTCAAGTACTATTGCGTCAGACTCCGGCTTTCTGATCTGGGTTCTCGATCAAGGTCTTTGCATGCTTGACTTTGTTTTTGTTGAGTTTTGGTTGAAGGGTTTGTTTTGTTCTGTTTGGTTACTGAAAAAGTTGAAAGAAATTGAAACGAAAGGTTTGCTGTGTTTTTGCTTAACATGGTATGTCTTGGATGGGAAAAACTCAAGTGGGTTGCTTCTATCTTGAGTATAAGGTTTTGTTTTTGTTTGTTTGTTTGTTTGGTTTTCGAGAAAGTTTTGAGAAAAACTAGAGAAAAAAATGGAAATTTCAATGCTACCTTTCGTGTTATATTTTTTCCTACTGTTTTCTTTTGTTTTCTCGGCAACAAAACAAAAGGGCCGCCTTCGGTTTGATTGGTTGAGGAGCACATGGAAGAAAAGCTTTGTAAAGCTTTGCTGCTTTTTCTCAGCAACCGAACATACCATTTATTATCAAATATAGGCGGCTACTATAGGCTGCTAAGTTTCCTTTTTTATGAATTTTTTGACTGCTTTCTACAAAATTCTAGATCGTGCGATGTTGGAATTCCATGTCAGAAAATGAATATTGTCTGTAATGTCTTTCAGATTCATAGCCTTTGTATTTTCCTTTTTATTAAATTCTGTTTCGCATTCACAGTTTCTTGTTTTTACTCCTTATTAAATTCAGAGATTCTTGACTTTCTGTGTCGGATCATGTTTTTTGCTTCTGTCACAGTATCACTCAATTTGATAGGCCTTAACTTTCCGTTTGGTTCTCAGGAAAGAATTTCTGGGTTTCTAAAGAATCTGTAAAGCATTTCCCTCTAAGCAAAGTTTGGAGTGAATGTAATTATTTTTTATTTTCAATGTCCAGATTTTTAGTCTACATAAAGGTAAAGAAACAAGAAGAACCACAAATTGGTTGTCTTGTGCTGTGGGAGGAATTAAGTTAAAAATGGGGCATTTCTCCTCCATGTTCAATGGATTGGCGAAATCATTTGCGAGCAGAAAGGGGAAGAATTCTGAGAGCTGTGATGGAAGAGGAGCTGTAGAAGCAATGGCAAAAGAAGCCAAAAAGAATGACTTGATTTTAAGATCTTCTGGTTTTGTAAATGTCGATGGTTCCAACAATTTGGCCTCGATTTTCTCCAAGAGAGGCAATAAAGGAGTGAACCAAGATTGTGCAATTGTCTGGGAGGTATGCATTTATCATTGAAATTTACAACCAAGTGTGATGTTATTGATCAAATATGCTGCGTGTTGTCTCTATTTTGATTGACAAATTTGCATTTTCTATCAGGAATTTGGAGGCCAAGCAGACATGATTTTCTGTGGGATGTTTGATGGGCATGGTCCTTGGGGTCATTTCGTGTCAAAAAAGGTCCGAGAATCGATGCCTTCAGCATTGCTTTGTAAATGGCAAGAGACTGTAGCTGAAGCTTCTGTTCTCCCAGACATTGACCTGGATTCAGACAAAACTCATCATCGATTCGACATATGGAAACATTCTTATGTCAAAACTTGTGCTGCTGTTGATCAAGAACTCGAGCAGCATCGAAAGATTGATTCATTCTACAGTGGAACAACAGCATTAACAATTGTCAGACAGGTTTTGTTACTTGTCACATGCTTGTGTCTTATAAATGTTTTCTCAGAATTTAATAACATGTTTGTTTTCTGCCTCATCAGGGCGAATTTATGATTGTTGCTAATGTTGGCGATTCACGAGCCGTGTTAGCTACCACTTCTGATGACGGAAACTTGGTTCCAGTTCAGCTAACAGTTGATTTCAAGCCTAACTTACCTCGTTAGTCTCTCTCTCTCTCTCAAAACATTGGTGAAAGATCAACGTAAGTTCTTTACATTCTTGTTCATTGTGTTTGCAGAGGAAGCTGAGCGGATAATTCAATGCAAAGGACGGGTTTTCTGCCTAGAAGATGAGCCGGGAGTGCAGAGAGTTTGGCTTCCGGATGAGGAATGTCCGGGACTAGCAATGTCCAGAGCATTTGGTGATTACTGTGTAAAGGAATATGGACTAATTTCTGTTCCAGAAGTAACACATCGACAAATAACTAGCAGAGATCAATTTGTTGTGCTTGCAACTGATGGGGTATCGCATCATACAACTAAGCATTTTCATGTTATTTTTATTCACGAAGATTTCTGAAAAATGTTTTTTTTTTCGGTTTTTATCCAGGTATGGGATGTAATCTCCAACCAAGAAGCAGTTCAAATTGTATCTTCAACATTAGACAGAGCAAAATCGGCTAAGCATCTGGTTGAATGTGCTGTTCATGCATGGAAACGCAAGAGGAAAGGAATTGCAATGGATGATATTTCAGCCATTTGTCTCTTCTTTCACTCTTCAGCTTTGTCTGAACATATTGATGCTGTTACTACTCCGAAAAAGTAATGAAAATGAGCCAAGAAATTGCGCCTTGTTCACAATTTCTCCTTTTTGTTGTACCTTGCTTAATGTAGTTGTTTGAAAATTTTCATGCTTATTTTTGTTTGTTAATCCATAAATTGATCAGCAATAGGATTCAAGGCATGATTCGGATTAAGGCTTCTTTAAGGCGCCATAACTTTTAATTTACGATGTATATTTATCAAACAATTCAGTTGTTATTTTTTCAAAATTAAATAGAAATGTAACACTTGCAAACATAACCCAAAGTTCGCCCAACGGGCAGAGGCTGCAAAATAGAAGGCAAACCCAATGTTCTTTTGGAGATCGCTTGAATTGACTCTGTGGCTGCCGGAAGTTAAACCCTCTGGCAGTCTGACTGCCGGATGCTGAACGAGGGTAGCCATATTTTGAATCAATTTGCAGGCAGAAAGTTACGAGGTAAATTTAGTTCATACCAGTTGTTTAAGTACTTCGAGCATATAACATTGTCAGTAATAATTGTAAATATGCCTTCATTCTATTGAGCAAAGGAAAAAAATAAAAAAAAGAATGTTGAATTTTTCTTCTGTACAGAGCATGAATCATACCCAATGGGGCGTATAAGTCCAACCCAGTATATACATTCTATCGTTGTGAGTCCCAATGTGTTTTAATTTATCCCACTGTTGCTGCTACCTCCTTCTGTTTCCCAACAACTTATTATCTACAATTGCAACTACAGAAACTTCTGCAAATTTTGGTCCTCTTATGTCTTGTTTAATGAAATACTTGAGCAGATGCATAAAATTCACTCTCATTAAATACTGGTCTTAAATCTTCTTGACACATGAACTGTAAAGGAAAGGAAACAAGATGTCCCCTCACAGAATTCAGTCTCTCCATTGGGTCGGTTACTTTAGTTTCTCCATACTCGTTGGTTTCTAGTTTCTCCAGGGCTATTCCTAAGTCAATCGTGGTGTGCCCCATTTTTTCTTTCCTTTGGTTCATGCTTTGTCTGAGTGCAGCCCTGCATTTTGATTACAATATGAGAACATCGAACGGGAAAGAATGAAAAAATGATAGCATTTTGTACCTTGAGTGTATATGTTCATTGGGGATGCAATCGAAGACATCTTGGTAAATCATGGCGTTTTCCTGTCGGATGTTATTACATGTCAACTTGGTGTAGCAGAAACACAGTAAACAACATAGCCAGAAGAAAGAAAATATGTGCCAAGAATGACAAAAGATTGCCATGAGTTCCGCATATATTAGATAATTTTCTTAGCATTAATTGCAGTTTTCACCATTGCAGTTGCTTGCCATAAGTCTTTATACGTTGCATCTGCTACAGGATCAATTATTCGGCTGATCTGAAGACAGTAAGAGCAGAAGTGTCAAAGTGCACCAGAGTAGTTAGATTATCAATTATAATTATATACCTGCGCCCCATTGCCGGCTAGGACGTAAAGAAGTGAAAGCAATTCAATATCTTCATTGTAGAAGCAGGAATTAAGATTTAAAATATTGAATGAACAAGTTTGTGTTGAGAGACTTCAGATATTCACTGTACTAACCTCTCCCGAATGAAGACCAAGATGCTCAGACCACAGGGAGCACCGAAGAGAGTAAGAAAATTTTCCAGCCTTCCAAGGCTCTCCATTCATAGATGATTCCACAAATTCTTTGTCTTCAATAAATACACCAATCTAAAAAAGACAATCTAAACATTAGTATTAATGAATTAAATTATGAGAAAGAGATTATATTGTGGCTTAGTCAAATATGAGCAAATGAAATATGTGCATTGACTTTGATCTGACATTAACTTGAGAAAATTAACTATTAAGATAAAATAAATAATCCTCACATATTTTTGCACAATTAAAATGATACCTCAGAATCTCTTGATCCAAGCAAACTTCTGTCATTAATATTGGATGAGCCAATCAAGGCAGCACGATCATCTATTATCATCAGTTTGCTGTGCACATACACCTGTCAGAAAATCAAGATTACAAATTAATGAGCAAATTATGTAACGAGGAAAAGCTGAACAATCTCCATGAAATAACTAATCAAGCCATACTCCATGCTTAGAAGAACAAAGCCACCTGATGAATGCAACAGTTGAATAACTTGGGGTGCGTAATTCCAATTATACCTGACTTGTGGCCACAGGACCATCATCACAAAGTCTTCCGTATGATCTCAGACCATAGAAGCTAATGTAGTCTTGTGTTTTGGGTCCAAGTAACATACTGATGTTATGTAATATTGAAGTTTCCTCTCTGGAAATAGTCCGATACTGCCAATGAATTATGGCTCTAACTGTTGCTGCCCCACCATCATCAATACCTCCCTGTCAACAAATATTCACCAAAAGAAAGATGATGAATAAGTATGTCGTATATGTACAACTAAACCTTGAGGAAATATTTACTAATAAAAAATATCCACCTGGAAACCTGGTATGAGAGGTAAGACAACAATGACCCTGAAACATTTCTGTTCTTTGTATGCTCGCACAATTCGTCTATACAATGCTTCCAAGACACGGTTTTGTATGATTTCATCTCCTGAAAGACCTGAAATGAAAAATTGGTTCTGGAAAAAGAAACCATCACAGCAGCAAAAATTGTCAACCCATTAACATTATCTCTCCTCAAAATTTATCAAAGTCAATCAATCTCTCATGCATGCATCATTCCAAATTCTTGAAACTATTTGGCAAATTTTGAGGTTTTAAGAGTATGAATTTTTTCCTCTTTAAGGTCTGTAAGAACTTTTGGAATGAGGTTATGATACTATGCAAGAACTTCATAGCACAATGTGTGATACAATTACTTCATAACTTCCTTACTGATTGGTCATACATCAAGATTAAAAGTACAATCAATAACAAGCATTGAAGGAAAAGAAAAAATTCAGCATATAAAATTCTTTTACCTCTATGTAAATAAAATGTTCTGCTTTCTCAATGAGCGAACAATAAGCACTATGAATGCTATCTTCCGTTTGTGTTGTTCCTGCAGACCACTGGCTGACACTTCTAACAATCTACACATGACATATTCATTCATTATGGCAGGAAATAAATATTACCAAGGAAACAAAATTGGAGTTCAGTTACTTTTGGGCAGAAATTCCTCAATTAATTATAATGAAAAAGAGGATTTAGTCTTTGAGTAAATGAATAAAGAAGAAAAAAAGCTTACACTGGCAACTGGCTAGCAGTTTTATTTAAAGTGGTGTACAGATAAATATCTATTACAGACTATCATCAAATCTTCATACACTATGAGATCTTAACCACAGTTCCAGAGGAGTAGCTAACCTGACAGCAGCATGCCAAACGAGGACCAACTTGTCCACCTTCAATATAAAAATCATGGTCCCCTTCCTCAGATGTTTCCCACCACTCATCTGCCGTTTTGAGGCCAAACTCCGACACTGAATTTGAGTTCATTTCATTGTCAGGAGCCACAGCATCAAGGTCATCTTCAAAATCTTTTATCTGTGTATTTGGAGCTAAGGCAGATTTGTACTTCTTTGTTGTATTCAGGCCAATGAACTTATTGTCTGCGTTCGAAGCAACAAGTTTATCAGCTTCCTGAGGCAAAAGCAATGGAATATCTTCCAGTGGGGATTGTGAGGAAAAGGAATCTCGTCTGCTGAAATCTTTCTGATTTTCTTCTGTGCTCTTCTTTTCAATGTCTATCTCTCGACTTCCCATGTAGTGAGGGATAACCATGTGGTGATGAGGGATGAGTAGTGGAATGTTTTGCTCATTTGGAGCTTTGCTTCTCTAAAATATGATTAATTAATAATATCAGACCAAAACTTTAATGGAAAAAAAAGGGAATGCAAGTAACAGGAGATATCAACCTTAGCATGGTTCCAGCGCTGAACGAAATGCCTAGCGATATCACGACAAGGTGGTCCCCAAAGAGCGCAATGGACATCATGCCATGGCATACGGGGATACTTTTTACGAGCCAGTTCATCTTTCATTGTGTCCTCCCAAGAATTTGGCTCAGATTCTCTGGTCAAACAAAATTAAAAAGCTATTAACATGAAAACTTAAATAAACAGATGCCTGTTGACAGATTCCATCTACAGATCGTATTGCAATTTATTGATGCTAAAATATTAAAAAAGTTTTCTTCTATTTCCACGTGATACCAGTTTATGCAAATTTCTTCCTGATAAATCTATCAGTGGACTGATTTTGGAAGCATCCATTTAATTCTGAAAATGCATAGTTTCTAGACAAATGTAGTTGAATCCCTAATAGTCATTCTGAAAACTATTTTCTTGAATCAGAAAAGAAAAACACCTTGGATTATAATAGTCCTTTCCAGGCCACAAAGAGGAAGGATAATCTCCCACTCTGTGTTCATTTGTGTCATAACGACCAAAGCATAGATCCAATCCTCCGATGAAACATATTCGGTAATCCACAATGACAAGTTTTTCGTGGTGCGACCTGCATGTATACATAATCAGTGATCCTAAGCAAGAAAACACACACACAAAAAAAAAAAAAAAAATGAACGTCCTTAGTTTAAGTTGCCCAAGCAGAATACCATAAATAAACTCCAGTTGAGATATGGTCAGGATAGCGCAGAACTTTCACATTCTCATGAATTTTTAAGAGCCTTTTCTTACTGTACAAACTGTTAATTTTCAAAGCAATAGAAACCTCCTTGTAAATAAGAATGTAAATCTGCATAATCATTAAGCAAAGATTGATTAGGATTTATAACCAGGAAGTAGATAAAGCCATAAAATCCAATATAATAAGGAAAATAACATTCAACAATCTAGGGATTAATAGAATGAATATAAATCACAGAATTTTAATGGTCCATTTCGATTATAAGCACCAAAAAGACAAGAAACTTTTATAAACCAAATGATGAGACGACCGAAAAACCCAAAAGCTGTTGAACTCTTGACTGATGGGGTGGGAGTTCAAAGAATATTGAAGTCTCAACACCCAGGACACAGTATATTTCAAGGATAGACAGTGTTATTTTTGTTTTCACCTGAACTCCTTCCTTGGCTTTTGCTTCTAGCAGTGCATCAAGACAAGAGGAAGAATGCTTCTCGAAAGGACGTCTCAAATACAGCTCTGGGCAAAGCCACCAGCCAGTAATGAATATCTGCATTCAACTTTCAATCATTGAGCATTAATAGGCATTGGCATATCATTCAATCAAGTCTGTCTTAGCACAGGAAGACTTAAACCTGTGATTTTGCATCCTCTATGGAAGAAGAAATTGCTTCAAAAGCTGCTTGACCATCTATAAACCACTGAGCTTGACTCCCATCTTCAATCGAACCCCTTGGAGGAGCAAAGGAACTAAAACGGTGAGGATGACACCAACCATCAAGAGGCCTTAGACCAGCATCATTACTTGCAGCAACCCATGCTTTAACTTTACCACTACTTGTGGTTCTAAACTTTACACTCCGATTTCCACAAGAAACCTTTATCCACATAGTAATCATAATTAAAAAGATGTAATAACAGTTAAACTAGCTTTAATGAAGGACACAGGGTCTTAATATATCCAAGTATGACATTCATGAACAGAACAATAGAAACAAAAAACAAAAGCTGCTGACCTTAAATGAGTAGCGCAAAGGATTAGATTCCTTTATTTGGCTAGCCAAATACATTTTTGATCCTCCATTCCCATTCGTGGTTGGTAGAACATCAAAAATAATTATGTCCAAGGGTTTGGTGTTAAAAGGATCTTCCAGCAAGACCAAGAATCCAGGTTTCAGAACAGCCCAGACCTATATGAGATAAAGTTTGACGTGTCAACAAGAATTGTAAGATTATTTGTGCTCTAACAATTGACATTACAAGGATAGAGAAAAGTAAACCATGAGTCAAAGGATAAAGAATTCCACTACCTTTTGCCAGTTGTTGTTACAACAACTAAAGCAACAGCCCATGCAATGTATTGCTTCATTTTCAGTTTTGGAGATTTTTGATAAATGCTTCACCATGACATAACCTTCTTTCAACTTTGGACCATATTCTTCAGCAAACGATAACTTAGATACCTCCAAAAATTTGCACACCTATAATCCGTAGCCACTTTTTATGATGGATTGGTATAAACAGCGGGACAGATGAATGCCCATGTAAAAATTAACAGGAAATAGCAACAGAATTGATAAAGATAATTACACCTGTAATTATCTATGTTCACCTCTCGAGAATTTACAATATCTATGTTTCCCAGGAAGTGATTCAAATAACCTTCCATTGCCACTTTTTCTCTGTCTGCAATTGTCTGCAGCTTTCCTAGTGCTGGGCGAAGAATTGACAAAGCTGCAACAGATGGAACATATCTGCATAACAAACTACTTTGTAAGAACTATGAATGCAATGATATTAGGAGCTTTATCATGCATATAAAGAAATTACCTATTTCTGACACTTTCATTGTGATGGAAATGTACAGCTCCGTCATCAGGTTCCTCATCGTCTTGCACAACTGCTACCTGATCTACTATTCCTAAACTTTGAAGCCATTCTTTAACCTATCATGCAATACTCCGACTAGTAATTAATAAAACATGACAAAAAGTTGATGAATAAAGAAGGCATGGCATGTTACATTTAAAGGCAAACCTGCTCTTGCTTCTCATGAAGTTCATCAATAATTGCACGTTTCTTCACCGCAAAATGTAAATTTAGAACTTGTGAAGCTTTCTTCAGTAAACACCACTTAAACTGTCCAATATAACTAGTCAGTACTTGAACATTTCTCGCAGCACATCTAAAGCTCATAATCACAGTCATGAAATTCCTAGTACTCAGATCAGTATAATCAATAAGGTTACTTCCGACACAATACACATTAAAAATTAAAAGGCATCTAAAATTAAAATGACTCAAAATGAGAACAAATTGAGATTATTTATCACGAGTTTATATCAGTCTGGCTCAACCACACGACCACCAATCTTTTAGAACAAATTTGCAAGGAAATAATCATCTCTTTCACTCACATGAGTAACTAGAAGATACATAAATCAAAATGTCATAAATCACCACAAAAGTCTTGCCACAGAGTAATAAAATTTGGCAAGTTCTGGATACTAACAATCAATGACTTACTTCCAAATTCCATTAATTTATGTAAAACAAAACAAGAAAACCTTTAGAACATGAAATAGAGAAAGCAAAAACCTTGTAACAAACATGGAAAAGAAACTAAAAAGAAATTCTTAATTTCTAGATTTCAGAATTATATGTTAAACGAAATCCCTCCAATCAAATGCTCCCTACACCAAATTCAACAATTTTTCAAAATTGTAAAACTAGAAAATCCCAATCCCAAAATATAACAAAAAGAATTAATTTCATTGAAAGAAAAAAAAAAAAGAAAAAGAAAAATTATGTGCCTGTTTGTACTGAAGTTCAATGGTGTAAGACAAGAGCATGGGACTGAGATCACTTGTGTCCGGTCTAGAAACGGCCACAACCGTTGCCTTCGGCAACTCTTCGAAAACCCGTTCGTGTTCTGCGCATTGCATGGAGGAGTTATGACGTGGCAACGTCGAAACCGTTGGATGATGCATTGTTTGATGATCATCAGACTGGATGTTTTGGACAATAAGCCTCTCCGTTGACATAGAAAAACTCTCGTTTGAGCCCGGATAAAGTCCCAGAAGACTCGTTTTTGCATTCCCTTTTAAGGTTTTCTTGTAAGAAAGACAAGAAAACAGAGATGCGTTTGGTTCCGTTTTCGAGAAGAAATATTTGCAGAAGTGAAAGCAAAGCAGTTTTTATGGTTGAAGCGGAAAAGTGAAATTGGCTGCAAGAACCGGGAATTAAAAAAAACAGAATGGTTGACAACTTGATTCAGTGCCTAATTGTGACACGGATTGCTCATGAAACTGAGTTTCTATTGCGACACGTGTAAGATGTCTAGGATTAAATTTGTTCAGTCACTCAGTGGAAGATTTTGAACCAAGTTGTATAGAAAAATTGTGAACTCCTTGTTCATTTTGGGTAATTGAAAGTCCACTTTTCTTATTTTGGTTGGCTAAGCAATCTTATTTTCTCCTACTTTATGTTAATTTCGTGTCCGAAAACTTCACAAAAATAATAATAATAATAATAATATAAAAATTGTATATAGTATGATGGAAGTGAATTGCCTACTTTACCCTTGCTTGTCCCAAATTCATGTCCCTTAAATCAAAATACCCACAAATATTTTTATTTTTTTTTGCTTTGAATTATCAATATACATATGTTGGTGTAATGGAGGTGACCAATTTTTTTACATTTTAGCCATAATCAAATTCTCTTGATTTGGACAATGTTAAGGAGGGCAATTTGGTCAGATAAATTAGTAGAGAAATGGCATATGTTTTAAAATAAGAATCGGTCGAAGAATATCCTGCTTTATGTGCCAAGCACCGGGAACATGCTGAAAGGGAAAATAAATGATTGATATCTTCACTTGCCACAGATCGGACATCGTTTAATTAAAACTAATTAATTGGCATCTCGGATAAACTTGTTACTTATGATTCTGTGTTCCACCCGGAAATGGAAAATTAATTAATTTAATTAATTGAGGGAGGGGTTCGGGACAATTTTGTCGTGCACGACTGTATCGTCTGGTTAAGGCTTGTGTTATTTTTGCAAGTTTGGACAGATCACCAGGTGGAGTGACATGGCTGCTTTTTTTGTCTAGCTCTTTGGGTTCTATTTTGCCAGCCCAACAATTCACCTGCCTTAATCACTTGGTTGGTTTATCTGTTTATGCAAATGAGGCAATACAATCTTATAATCAAACTCTATGTTTGATACAGCTATTCTTAGATCGTCTTAACAGAGCTCGAATTTAATGAGAATCGGGGTGAACATCCAAAGTAGCTATGAAACGAACTTTGCAGTTGGTTTCCTCCTGGTTTGAGCCGAATATTCAATGAGAGGTCCAGTTTCGACAAAGACAGTGGACTTTGGCAAGAGCAGCCATGTAATCATCGGACCTGAAACTAGAAGCAATCTCTATGAGAAATAAATTGCTGCACAATTTTGCTGCTTAAATAATGTGGATGTATTCAGAATTCAGACCTCTGTCCGTAAGGAGATTGACATGCCGCAAGTATATGAAGCTTGGCTGCATCTGCCTTTTTCTGCAAATTGAAAATTGTAACAGGTGGTTACTCGAACACCAGAAATTGTTTTGACTAGCAAATAATTTTCCAGCGCTACTTTTTGCTTTAGATATCATGCGTATTCAAAACTGAAACTGTGGTCCATGTTGATTCAAATGTTCCCAGCTAAGCTCCACAATAAGCTAGTCATGTTAGAGTTTCAAAAAGTGTTCAAGGAACTAACAGAAATTCCTTAGTGTTATGACTAGATTACACTCAACCAGGTAGTCTATTTTTAGTCTACTTTCCTTGAATATGCAAATGCAAGTACAGTTGAGCTCTAGTCATGCTTAGGGATCATTAAAGTCTAACCACACTGAAACAGAAATCTCCTTGTGAGGTCCGTAATAAGTACATCTAGTTTCAGAACAAACCTGAGATTCATAGCATAGCCCAGCATATAAAGAAGCATAAAAATACTCATTCTCTCGGCCACTTGAAAATGCAGCAACAAGCTGCGCAGAAAACATAACTGCTTTAGTCAACCTAAGTTCTTGCAATAAATGCAACTGCAAATAACTAAGAGCAATGGAACACTGCAGCATATATTATCAGTTTCTTACATAAAAAAATGATTATATAAACACAAATTTAATGCATACATTATCACATGTGACAAGATGGTAATAAAAGTATCTACATTCTCAAGCAAGTCTACCATGCCACATGGTTGTAGCATTTATATTTATGTACCTGAGTTGTATTATTGTATCAATCATATCCAAGTATAGGAGAGAGGCAAAAGAGCTTAAAAATGTAAAAGCACATGGGTATCTATCTTGTAGGGAAATAAGTTTAAACACCAAAGTTTTATAGCCGACCAGCTAGATACCAAATTAAGGAATTCTAGAGATGAGCAATGTATATTAATAATTTGGTTCTCCCCGCATAATAAATAAATCTAGAAGCTAAAACTGAAAAAAAAAAAATCTTAATCACCTTCAGCCACAGATTAGATAGTTTACATGGTCCAAATCATAGATGAAACTTTAATATCGTCTTGCATAGGTCCCACTACTACGCAATGAGACATGAGAATGTATCAAAGATGCACATATAAACATCACCAGTAGGACCTTTCAGATGAGGCAAGCAGCTCGGATGGAAATATTATTGCAATAATTTTTTTCTTTTATAAAAGTTGAAAAACAATGAACACCTGTTCTGGATCACCACCATCTTTAAACATGTTATAAGCTTCCCTCATTACAGGACGAGGATCTATACCAACCTGCATTCAGCTTTTAAACAATTAGGAAGTCCCAGAGACAAATATTCTGGATTAAACAACACAATGAATTGTGTTTATCCTTCAAGCATATTGTAGCCATCCATTCATTAAATCACTGCATCTTATGCATCAATGGCTTTTCCATCCATCGATTCTTAAGAACATTCTCATTTCATTAGCAATTTCATTCATCATTAAATGGTCTAAACATATTCTATAGTAAATGTTCTCCAAGTAAAATTTGACCAACTTGCCTCAAGAAACCGTTTTCTCGCTCCATCAACTCCATACAACTGAGCTTCACAGAGAAAACACCATATTGATTCCTCTGTATCATTTGGATTCTGAGCAACATCTAAGCGAAACTGCTCTGCGCCTTCTTCAAACCTATATAAATGGAAAACGCACTTCAATCTCTTTATAAGGATCCCAACTAATGAAAAAGAAACAAAGCAGTTCACTGTGCTCAAATAAAGCCCTCCACAATTTATTACATAAAGAGAAAACTCTGAGCTTCAAAATCTTACTTCTTTCCCCTTTCAACATTTTCCAAGCAAACAAACAACACATAAGGAAAAGAGTCTGACAAATTCGAAAATAAGTACCTATCAATATAGTAAAGCGATAGGCCCCTTTGCCAAAGATCTAAATAACAACAAATTCACAATTACATCGCCAATTCACATATTTAAACCATCTGAAATACAAAAGCAAAAACTTACAAACATACATGCCTTTTGTCGAGGATCCAACTCGATTGCCTTATCAAATTCAGCTAAAGACCCCAAAACATCACCCTTAACAACAAAAACAAAAAAAAAAACCATGACCAAAATTTAAAATTTACAAATATAGACATTTGCCAAAACAAACTCACCTGTCGAAAGAGCAACATTCCACGTCGAATAGCAATAACAGCTTCACGAGCATTGTTACTGCCGCCAGTTAAAGCATCCCAGATGGAAGAGACTGAAGGAAGGAATAGTCTTCTGGGCAATGTTGGTGCTGGGTTCTGAAGATTTTGAACTCTTGGGCTAAAAAAGAGAGTGTTAGTGTTTGTTGTGAGCGAAAATGGAATCGAAGAAGTGAAAGCTGAGCGGTGAAAGAAGGAAGACGAGGTGGGATTCAAGAAATGGAGAGTTAAAGCCATCAATGTGAATTGAAAGAAGTACACTTTGAAGTGGAACTGGTTTCAGTTGGAGAATTTTGAGAATGGGGTAGACGATTTTTGGACAGTTTGTTCTGAACGAGGCTTGCAGTTAGAAAGTTAAGGAAAATGAGAGAGATAAGGAGCGAAAGGTAACCCAAGTCTATGGTCATTTTAAGTTGCGTTTGGAAGTACAATAGTAGCTATTTGTAAATAAAAGCAAAAGAAGTTATTTTTACAAAAGCACTTAATACTTTGTGATAAAAATTCAAAAGGTTGTTTAAGTCTTAGCCAAAGACGTTGCCGTAGAAAACGACAGCCGTCATTACCTTGCCGGGTCCGTAGAAATGTTAAAAGCCAATTTTAATAAAATACAATTTGGGCAAAAGTTGCAATAAAAATGGTCAGACAAGTCCCAATTGGATTGGGTTGGGCTACTACAGTTTGTTCTCTAACTCTTCTTTTCTGTTTATGTCCACACCACAACCAGGTAACGTGTCCAATGCACAATTTTGTCAAAATTGTTTAAATTATTTATTTAGAAAAATTTTTTTTTTAAAAAAAAAATAAATAGTTGATCCTCATCAATTATACATCATCGTTCGAGATTGATGCGTTGCCAATTGACTTATAAAATACTTTATGCCGACGTGAAAGCAACTTGAAAACCTGCTGGAAAGGAAACGTAAAAACACTATTATGAGACATTTTTTTTTGGCTCGCCGTCTTTTATGACACTTTTTTTTCAATCAATTTCTTTTAATATAAAATTAAATTTTTTTTATTTGTTTAATTAAAATATCTTTTACACACAGAATTCTGTTCTTTGGTGGAAAACCAACCCAACAAAGACAAAAAAAAAATCAACAGATTGTGATGACAATTGGATTTTATTTTTTCTCTGAAGTCATCAAATTAAATAATTCAGCAGCAATGGAAACAGTGAATGATTTGAAGAAGAACTACTTCAACATGTTGCCAGAAGACTGTGTTTCTACAGTTTTCTCCCTTACTTCTCCGTTAGATGCATGCAGATCGTCTCTCGTTTCTTCCTCCTTTCGATCCGCCATGGATTCTGACATTATCTGGGAGAAATTTTTGCCCTCAGATTGGCTTGAAATCGTCTCCGGATCAGTCCCTCCTCTCACGTTTTCTTCCAAGAAAGATCTCTTCTTTCATCTCTGCAATCCAGTTATCATTCATGGCGGAAAGATGGTAAGCTGAAAATGGAAATTAATCTTCTTCTATTCTCTGGTACTGTTTAGTCATTTTGTTAATTTTCTTGATTAAATGCAGAGCTTCAAGTTACAGAAATCATCAGGCCAAAAATCATATTTCCTTTCTGCCAGAGCTCTTTCTATTACATGGAGCGACAATCCAATTTACTGGAGTTGGATTTCCATGGCTGAATCGAGGCTGGTTTTCATTTTCTTCTTCTTCTTCTTCAATTCATAGTACTATTATTTTGGTCGTTACCTTTCAGATTAAGATTTTTGGTCAAATAGTAATTCAACCTGCAATGTTAAGCAACTTAAAATAAAACTATATTGTTGGCAGGTTTTCAGAGGTTGCAGTGCTGAGAACAACAAACTGGTTAGAGATTGAAGGCAAGATCAGGACCGCAGTGCTCTCGCCGAACGCGACATATGGAGCTTATATTGTCCTTAAAATCAGCGATCGAGCATATGGGTTCGATTCAGAGACAGCAGAAGTATCAGTTGAAGTTGGAAATCAAATCTCAATCGGAAAAGTTTATCTGCGTCAACGAGAAAGCAAGCAAATAAAGCCTTCATCAATGGTGAAAATGCAAAGATCAAAAGGAGAATATGAACGGATTCCTTGTGAAAAGGAAAATGGGTGGGTGGAAATCGAGCTTGGAGAGTTCTTTAATGGTGAAAATTGTGAAGATGAGGTGAGAATGAGTTTAAAGGAAGTGAAAGGTTATCAACTAAAAGGAGGAATTGCAGTTGAAGGCATTGAAGTTAGACCTAAATCTTAATGACAGCTTTATGTTTCAATTATAACTTGATCTTGTAATTTTTTTTTCTTCAATACAGAAAGGATAACATTATTCAGACGAAATCTTACAATACTTGGCGTTTGGGACTTGTAATAATTTGTCATTGAGCATAACAGATTTTTGTTTTGGTTTGATTATCTGATGGGGACGGGGTTAGGCAATTTGCCAAATTCAATAAATAAATCTCTCATGCAAATACAACCAAATCATTACTATATATCAAACAAATTCGCCAAACCACTAGTTATAGATATCCACCGATACCCAATTCAAAGTGTGAAAGGCCATTTATTATGCAAGCCGATTACTTTGGATTAAGGGTCCTTTAACTTTAAGCACACCAATATTGTCCAATTGTAAGACCATCTCATTAAATTATACAATATATTCTCAATCCGTGCGCGTCATGTGTAATTTTTTTATGTTGTTGGTGTAACAGAAGGGGATCTTCAGGATTTCCTTAAACTTTCAAACTATTTCGTGCATGTGTATTCATACAAACTGTTGCTATCAAGAACACGCAGAAGCATCATCATATAAAATTTTTATAGAATTAGATTTTTCTTCTTCTTCTTCTTTTTATTAATACAGAATTGTTATTCGAAGTGAAAATGGTTTAGAAGTGTTGCCAGAAGACTGTGTTTCTATCATTCTTTCCCTCGCTTCTTCATCGGATGCATGCAAGTATTCCCTGCTATCGTCTGCGTTTCGATCGACAGCATAATCTGATGTTGTTTGGGAGAGATTCCTGCAGTCTGATTATCATGATATTGTTCTGAGACCTACCACTCCTGCTTTGAAACACTTGATCTCTACAAAGAAAGAGCTTTTCTTCGTCTCTGCAACCCTATTCTCATAGATGGTGGTCGAAAGCTATAGTTAGCTTATGAACTTCACAAAAATGACGATGAAGACAAGTTCGTACAGCAATCTTTTCTTCGTATTTTACAGAAATGTATTTCAGGGCTTCAAATTGGACAGGTCGTCTGGCAAATGTTCTTCTATATTATCTGCAAGAGGACTTTCCATGGCATGGAGTGACAATCCAGAAGTGTTGGAGCCGAAAATCTACACTTCAATCAATGTTAATTTTTTCGCCTGAATAAATTATTCCAATTATCTCGTATTTAATATCAAATAATTAACATGTAAAATTAATATATTCTCCCGGGTTTCCAGAGGTGACTGAACTGAGAACTATCAGCTGGTTAGAAATTGAAGGTACGATCAGAACTCAAAACACAAAGTACGGAACTTATTTTATACAATCGTGCATACTTGATTGATTCGATACCTTCAGAAAGATTACTAGAGATGCATGGGAACTCTTTGGTTAACTAACACAGCTTATCTGAGTTGCAAAGACATCAGGAAACAGCAAATGGAGAATCTGTTATTCGACAACAGCAGGCGGATGCTGAAGGCCAGAATGATCCGAGAAGATGGCTGAGTTCCGGCCGAAAGAGATGAAGATGGATGGACGGAGATTGAATTGTGAGAATTTTATAATGGTGAAAGGAGAAGATGACGATGAAGAAGTGAAGATGAGGTTAAGGGAAATAGAGGGTCATCAACGGAAGAAGGGAAAAAAAAAGGATGCAAAACTTTATGTCTAAAGACAAAGTTTTGTGAATGGATCTTTCGTTTTCTTTATATCACGCGTGCATTTTGTCATCGATTCTTTCATTTTTATGATGCATCAAAGTAAGGAAGGCTAGTGTCATGGCCTCGTTTTCTAGTCCGTGCGGCACTTATCGAGTGGCTTCTATTCAAAGGTTAATCTTTAATAATTCACATGTTACAGATTTTAATTTCTTTCAATCTCGTTAAGAAGACAATTTTAATTCCCAGTCAATTTTGTGATAAGGATGGTTAAATCCCTCTTGTTTGGTTATTTTTGTTTGCGAAGCTCTCCTTAAATTATAGTTCTATTCATCTAGCCTACATTTCATTCTGGGAAAATTCTTAAATGAAACTGATGCGATCATCAGAATGGTCTAAACGCCCATACGCGTAATAACATAATTGCTACTTTGTCAAAGGAACCAAAAGTCGACATAGACGTGTCCATTTCGTCGCTTCATGTCGTCATTTGAACCAGACATGTACCAAAAATGTCAACACTTCATGCTATATAGTTAGTTCTTTCTTCCTAAATTCAACAGACACAAAACACACAAGCTCTGCAAGAAAATTTCCCATCTTCTCTTCTCGAGCCAGATTTGCCATAAAATCAATACAAAAACAGTAATATGACCGAAAACACTCTACCCCGGCATATCTCAAGTCTCGAGGGACAGTTTAGTCTTTTCACAATGGATTTCTTTGGGTTAAATATAAATGGAATTTATTAATTTAAAAAATGAAAAACATTTAAAAATTTTGAGATCCTTAATAAATTAACAATATAAGAGTTTTTTCTGGGCCGAATCAACATTAACTAAACCCGAACTATGACCCGAATCCAATATTTCGTACTGTGTTTCCTCTCTAAGCGGCCCATGGCCCATAGACATATCCAGATTGCTGGGATTGATATGTAATTAAGTTAAAAATTCAGGGTTAGAAAAGAAACTGTGATCTTCTCTCTAAAACCCTAACTCTGAACCCTTTATAAAATCTCGCCTTCCTACTCTAGACAACCCATCTCTCTGCAGCCTCTCTTTTCAAAATCAGTTCAAAATCCAACAATTTCTATGTCTATTATTGTTTGATTTGGTTGAATGGATTCGAGATTTTGTTTTGAGTTTGGAAGGTGGGGGCAAAAAATTACAGTCAGTGATGATAAATGTACAATCCCAGCTCATTATGAGGCCTTCTGAAGGTCAGGCAATAGATTTTTTTCCAACATTTATCTGAACAACATTTATTATTTTTCTTCGCTGTCTTTGGTCTAATCGGTGTGAATTTCCCTTTGTATGTCTTTCTCATCTTATTATTGGACGCAGGTAAATAAGCTGGTGGGTATTCTTTAGTATTGATTTGTTCAACCGGGTTCTATATATTGTTGTGTTTGTATGTGAATCTTTAGTTCCCAGTGATGTTTCAGATTTAATCATGCTAATGTATATCTGATTGTTTCATGACTGATTTGTTGTTTTCTGAGGGGACTTCTTTTTTCGATTATATTTCATTTGAAAGTTTTGTTTGAATTGTTTTTAATTTTTTACAATAAGAATTATTTTTTTTATAAAAAATGTAGCTTGTGCGGTTGAGGATTGTTCCCAATGATGCTTCGTTTCTGACCATGCTAATTCTGATAAGTAGTGAATGAATGCTTCTTTTTGTTATCTTCTGAGGGAACTATCACAATGTTATGTTATTTCTTTGGCTCTTTCTAATTTAATATTTTGCAAAAATTATATTTTTCTGTTAAAGTTACGGAGTGTTAGTTGTAGCAAAACCATTTGTTTGTTTATGAATTTAATTCCCAAAGCAGAAGGCGTTTGAGAGATGCCTTTAATTGCAAATGTTTCTTCATGGAAACAAATTGGCACGACTATTTACAGAAGCCATTTGGGACTGCCATGAGATGCCATGGGACATACATTTCAATGTTTCAATTGCAGGTCCAGTTACTCAATAATTTGTTTCTTTTACTTAAATTTGTAAACTCTAATAGTGTGACGGGGGTTTCTAGAAAGAAGTCCAATACCTGATCGGAGCAAACCAGTTATGTTTGCAGATTCCAAAGTAACCGTCACAAATAAATGTTTGGATGTTGACGGTCCTCCTTCACGGGAGCTCCTCCATCTGAGCAGGTCTCATATTCCATCGCCTTGGGGAGCAGCGTTGCTGCCTTGACCATATGGGACTGGCCATGAGACATACATTTTCATATATATTTTTATATTAATCTTTTAGTCTAGAAACATGGGCCGAAGATGAAATCATTCTCAAAATACCATCTTTCGGGACTGAATGGCTTTGTTAAGCCTTGCTGTCATTCTGCAATTCTGAGGCCTTCTGTTATTTGTCTTTCTTGTTGAATGATTTTTTACCTGCATCCTGAACGAGTCATTTTGACATATATATCTTTTTTCTGCTTCTCTTTAATTTTAAGACACTTGGCCTATGAAGATATTATTGACAAAACACCATCTTTCGGGACTGAATGGCTTGTTAAGCCTAGCTGACATTCTGCAATTCCGAGGCCTTGTGTTAATTAATTTTGCTTTTCTGATCGAAGGATTTTGCAATATCTTCTGATTACCATAAAAAACAGAGGTTGGTTGAAGAATGCTATTCGTTGATCGCCTTAATAATTCTTATTGGAAGTGTTGGTTACGGTATGGTGGTCAAAAATTTTCATTTTGTTAAACAATTTGTATGCAAAAATTTGTACAAAAAGTGAGGAATGTATTTCAAGTACTTTTTATAATTGAACACTAAATTCGATCCTCTTGTAGTTTACAATGATTTTAGTCAAACAGGTATCTAGTTATGGATGCATTCATTAATGTTCACTTCTATGCGTGGAACATGATAATGGAGAGGTTGATCGTTCACATGGGCCAGCCAGCAAGGTCCCATTTGCACAGTGAATCACAGCATGTGGTTTAATAAAGAATGAAAAGTTTATGGGCAATCATTGTTCATTAATCTCTACAAGCCACAAGTGGAATTACCACATTTTGTAGGAAAAGAAAACGGATTACTTTCGAAGTTATCATAATTTCGCGTCGTTGTAATTATTATGTTAGTAAAGTGATAACTTTAATAAATGTGTAGTCATTTTCATCTCAAGCTACAACGAGAGAATGATCTTCTTGTCCTTTGTGATGACGATACAATTGAGTGTTCAATTTGACACAAATTTCTGATCTGGTTTCTTGCACCAAACAACAGTTAATGTTTAAAAGAAAGGTGATGAAGTTTTAATTTTTTTTAGATTTGACAGTAAATTTTGTAATTGACAGTGTAACGATTGAAACCATGGAAAGCTCTTCTTCTTCTTCGACTTCTCGACCTGAAACAAATACCCCACTTGTCACGTGTGATGATGTCTTTCTTACTTTAACATAACACTAATATTTCTTCCTCGTCTAAATAATATTATCTTTTTATCGTATCCATTATCCGACAAATATAATTGTTTAGACATCATCAATCTTCTGTTTATGCAACAAACAAACACGCTTCTGTCTTGCGGTCTTCAACGATGTTGTCTGGCCCAGAGATTTCGGACAATTTAACGATAAGAACTCTCGGCGAGATATCGGAAGTTGAGACGATAAGAATCAGTGTCGATCTTGTATCGGCCACCAGAAAAAATGTCGGATTTTTGAGGACTGTGAACAAGTCTCAATGGCTACACGTGAAACCAACACTTGTTGAAGCCATTAGAAGGTGAAAATTAAGTTTGGTTTTTACTGAGTCGGAGGCTTGTCAACATTGGGTTGAAAAGGTGAAATTGTTAGCTTTTTCGGGTTGTTTTGCAGCTACGATGAGCTGTGGATGCCGTTGATTTCTGATCTGACGGTGGGAACAACGCCACCTATGGTCCTTCCTCCTGTTGATGTTGAGTGGGTCTGGTTTTGTCACACTTTGAATCCGGTAAGCTAGCTAGTTAGATAAACTTGCTACTTTTGTCAACTTTCTGTTTGGTTGAGGGAAAAGTGAAAGGAAAAATAAGATGAAGGATTAAACTTTCATTTTTGTGCTGATTAGAGCAATTTACTGTTTAGCCTTTTTATTTATTCGACAGCTATTCTTTAGTAATTTATAACCTTTCGCTTTCATTATCGCTGCAACCGAACATAATGTGACTAACTGTTTGAGTGAATTAGATGTATAATTTTACTTTCTTTTTTGGGTTCGAGATTATACTGTTCAATGTAAAAGTTGACAACTTCATATCTCAGGTCAGTTACAGGCAATATTGTGTTTCAAGATTCTAAAAAATCATAGGAAAGCCAGCAATTTTCGATGAAGAAAACGAGGAGTATGCCTTAATAAGATGCAGAGAAAAATGGGTTCTTAGGTACCCATTTGAGTCTTTTGAGAATGAAGTGGATTCAGATTCTCAAGATCAAATTTATCTTACAAATGAAGACATATTGAATGAAGTGAAAAAGCAGAGATTTTAATGCACTAAATTTTCAGAGCCATACATGTCTGAGCTTGTGTATTTGATAGCAGCCAGACAACGGTACAAAGGATTTTTGTTCTTGTTGCAGAAATTCTCAGATGGGTGTTCTCTTTTTGTCACTGCTTCTGATATTCAGCTAATGTGGCTGACTCATCTGGTTGGTTTTCTTTGCCTTTCTCAGTCTTTCATTTTTTGAAGTTTGCTTTCTCTTTTCCATTTTGATTTCAGTGCTTGTTCGGTTATATAGGTTAAATTCTCTGTTTATTTTCAGTTTTTCTTTCAACTATCTGCTTTTAATCTCAGTACATACTGCATGTTATCTTTCAGATGGTTATCTTTTTGTCTTATTTTCTTTCTCTTTCAATTCCTTGGCTGTATGCTTGCTATATTTTTCTTAAATCTACAAACAAATATAAACGATTCTTCTTAAACTATGTTTTGCATTACAAGATTCGACGAATTTTGATGCTGATATATCTTCTGGCTAACCATAGTGAATGGAAATAATTGATGACTCAATTTCATTTACTTTGTTACTAGAAATTATAAAGTGCAGAGGTCCAGCTTTATAAAATACTGACTTGGTGCAAATTAATATTGTTTTGTACAAAATTAGGATTTTAAATATTTGGACGTCCACAGGAAATAAGGACTAGCTTTGCTACTTTCTGTGATTTTAAATATTATATAACTTGTCTCTTCCACATTTTGGTTTCTAACTTTCTAATGAATCAACCAGAGCTACGCCACAGTCTATGCAGAGGACTTGATGGACATTTGGGATGATATGGGGGAGGTGGTGGGTGTGTGGGGAGATGTGAAGGCAAAAGAGGTAGAAGAAACCAAAAATTTGTAGGAGAAAACATTTCATCAACCATATGAGAAAGCTGGAGGTGGGTTAGCCTTGGAATTGGATGCGGTTGCCACTGTGACACCACCTCTTTACTGGAATTTCTCTCGTACAGATGTCAACAGAAAATACAAGACCATGTTGCCCAGGTTCCTTCTTGAGGTTTGTTAAGTATTCTTTTCTCTTGTTTAATTTGATTTGTATAAAGGTTTCTTTTTATTTTTTATTTTTTTGTTCTGTATCATAGAATGAATTGTTGGGGCCACTCCTTTATGAACTTTGGTTTTATCCTTAGAACAATTCTAAAAGCAGTTCATGGCACTTAAAATCATGGTTAGGTTACAATCAAATAAGCTCTACTTTCACTATGACCAGAGCTTTTAACACCTTTTGTCTTGTAATCCTTTTCTCTTTTGTGGCTCTTGATTAATTTGTACTGTTAAAAGCCAATTATCTTTTATTATTGACCACTATTTCAATATTAGGTTATTGAAAACGACTGCATTCCTTGCATAGTTTTATAGCAAATGATTGGAATTCTAGAGAGCCAATTACAAGCGAATTGAAACACTTTTACAAATTGATTTTAGTTAACCCATACAAGGTATTATTGTGGTTGTTATGATCAATTCTTTTCTTGTAAAAATGGATTTTTAGGCAATGCTTCTTAGGATTTGACTACTTTAGTCTTCTGGTCTAAACTCTAGAAGTTTAACCTTATGATACTTGGAAACATTAAAAGAAAGAGGAAAATCTTTGGATTTGATGACTCTTTATGTTGGATTCTTGTTTTAAAAAATATACTGAATATTTCTGACCTTTTCTTTCTCCAAGTGAGACCTTTGAGCAAAAAACAAACTCGACCAAGTTATTAATGGACAACTACAATAGGAAAAACTGTTCCACCAGATATTCTGATGAATCTAAGCACTATTAGAGTTGGAAAATTTACGTTTGAATGCCAAACAGCTTGATAGTTTTATGTTATGTTTGCTTTAATTCTTCCATACTGCAACGTTATCAAATTTCACATAAACTGCTCCTAGAAATTAGGCTAGAAATTGGGCCTTAGGGCTCGAAATAGTTGGTGAGAATACTGATTTTTGTTTTACATGGCAGGTCTGTATGTTTCTGAAGCTCAAATCTGGGACAAAGGCTATGCAACACAACACAAAATGTGATTTCCTGCATTTTTGAATGGTAAGATGTCACAGGGAGCCCAAACTTGATAAACCGATATCCAATTTCTCCCACAATTCATGGCAAAAAGCTTGGCATCTCTACTGTGAGTTTGGCACCAGAGGTTTAATTCTTGAACTTCGTCGTCGTGGGGGCACTTGATTCAAGGGAAGTACAGTGCAAGGCGCTGTAGAATTTCATTGGAATAGTTTACTAAGAGTACCCTCACTTACAATGGAAAGAGAAATTGAAAAATTCAGGGTTGTTACTTCCATGACACCTCCAGTTCAAGCCCCATACTTGCTGAAATGTGTGCCTGACAGAGTCACAGATGATTCTGGAGCGATGATATCAGATGTGATTCTGAGGTTAAATAGGTATTGGCCTCAAGAAGGTTGGTGGTTGTCTCATACTGTTCTTGATCATGCAGGAAGAGAGTGTTTTGTTGTTCGAATAAGGTAAACTTGCCCTAGACTCACTCTCTTGTATTCCACTAAAAAGGCAATTTTGATTAGTTTAAATGTGTGAACTGTAACAATTTCAGAGTGGGAGGAGGGTTTTGGAGAAGAGGTGGAGAAACTCCTTCAGCTATGAAATGTGGGGATAGAATTATTGAGATACGTGAAGGCTCTTGGTCTTATGTTGCTGGTTCCATTGGTAGAGCTCCTGGTATGTTGTTTAATAATTATGTTGTAACTTGCGATAGAACTCCAGATTCTGAAGGGATTTCATTTAAAATGCTTGGTTTCTAAGAAAATCTAGGAAAGTATTAGGTCTAAAGATTCTTCAACCTGTGTTATGTGGCTATTTGGGCTTAAAGATTATCATCATTTTTCCTCGGTCCAATTTTTTATAGTCTTCTGCTGGGAAACCATAACTGTGGTTTTTCTGATGACAAGAAATGCAAGACAACACACTACCAAAGGTTTTCTGTAGAACTATCTAGTAATGGCTGGTGTATAATTTCCCCGAGGGAAGATTTTTTATTTATTTTTAAATAAATTGCATTTCGGTGTCTATAATTTTACTTTGAATCATAATTTAAGCAATTTCGTTGTTGTTTCCATCTAGTACAGAGAAAGTGGTAGGAACTGCAATGCCTAAAGAACCTATGGCAGAGTGTCAAGCTGCCTGGCAATTCTCAACAGGAGATGAATTGATGATAAGTTGGGAAACATTGTCATTATCATCAGGCTTGAAATTTACTCTGAGAAATCAAACATCTCCTGATTCATCGGTAATCTGGGGATTCTTAATTCCTCTGAGAAATGAATATTTTGATGCAACAATGAGTTTAACCAGTAAATTGTTTGTCTGCAGCTGATACTATTGAAAGGGCGCAAAATGCAGTATTGAGGGAGGAAAATCAGTCTAGAAAGTGAAGAACATGGAAAGCAAAACAAAGGAGAATGCAAAGAAGATAATGAGGCAGAAGTGGAAGAGGAAGACGATGATGGTTTTGTTACACTCATCTGATACTGAGGAGAACCCAACAGGAAAAGTGACAGCTCTATTGAATTGGAAGCTATTAGTAGTAGAAGTGTTGCCTGAAGAAGATGCAGTTTTGGCACTTCTTTTGTGCATCTCTATGCTGAGAAGTGTGTCCGAAATGAAGAAGGAAGATGTGGGAAATTTGTTGATTAGAACAAGAATGAAGGAAACAAAACTTGGTCTTCGAGATTGGGGTTCTGTTGTACTTTATCCTTCATCGTTATCCTCCTCATCCTCCATTATTTCACCATACATTCAACCTTGGTATTGGAATGCTAAAACAGTAATGGCAGGAGGAACAAACTACATTGCTAACCGACCCGCTTTAAATTATACGCCAGCAGAAGGCGGCTTTAAGTTGTACAAGAGAGGAATTATTCCATGAGTGTAGATTGTTTATGATATCAGTATTTTCACACAGAAAATGGCAAAAGCTATACACAAGTTACAGATTGTCTAAATGCTTTCTGATATCAGGAAGCATATGCTGCTGCCAAACTGAAATATTATAGTTTATGCTCGACACTGCATCTGCATGTGCACTTTGCATATAGTTTTAATTGCTACCACTGGAGATTCCCAGCAAATCAAAGCTTAATTTATAGGAGGATGCTAGTGGCATTGAATTTCAAGATTGCCCAGTGGCTTAATAATTGAGAGAGGTTAACTAATATTGCAGTTGAACAATGGAAACTACTACTACTACTAGTACATTGATGGCACCACAGTCATTTCTTACTATTTCAGTACTAGCTAGATCTTGACTTGACAGGGTATGTATCTTTTTAAAATAACTACATATGACATAAAGTAAATATCTAATAATAGATATAAAGATCTATGTGAATGTACAAAATTAAGGTAAAACAAATGTTTAATATAAACTCAAGACGGGTCCAATGGTGACTTAAAAAAGTACCGATTTAAAAAGGCCAAAAAAGTGATGGGGACTAATGTGATATAAATGAAAACATTGTATCTTCATTTAATAAATTAAAAAATTCTAGGGATCAGTACGTTATCATCCCTCTCAAAGCTCAGTGGATGGAGTGGTAGGGTTACAGACTCCCGGTGAGGTCCCACGTCTACCATACAACTTCGTAAGCACGGTTCCGCATCAGCTTCGTGGAATTGTGGTGGGTACATCATCAACGTCTATTTGTACCTTTAGTACCGCCCCTTACGTATCTCACCACGTGTCTCCAATCACCACCCTCAGTTCCGGTTCGCAATCTAATCCAGAGGATCACAATGATCCCATACGGTTCCTTTTTGCTCAGGAACTGCATGTGAGCCATTGTACATCACTTATGAACTTAATTTCCCAAAATGCCCTTAGACTTACATCTCTAGGCGGCCTTATATTATAATCTTTCATAGCTTAAAAATAATGCCACGTACGTTTAATTGAATCATACGAGAGTAAGGACAATTTAGTCATTCCAAAAAGTTGACCTACTCTAATTTTGGATTTTTCTATCTCATGGATGCTTTTATCCACTGTTAAAATTCCATACACTAACAATGAACACCAACCAATGAAAACCTCTCTTCATAACAAAAGTCAAATTGACAAACTACAGCACTTGACATATCTGTTCTCTACCAATCAAATATCGCCGCACGTTCATGATCGCGGTCCCCTCCATACCGAATTATTACTCTCTCTTCTTCTTCTACCTTTCAGTTTTGGTTAATCAAAATCTATGCGCTCTGTTCATTTCCATTTTTATTCTCTGCTACTCTCTTTACCAACCAGACGCCTACTCCAGTTTTCTTCCGAAAAGACACGACATACCGGTCATCGTCAACACAAGGAACCCGATACGAGAAACCCGTTTTAGTATATTTCGGATTCTGTTCAAACTCACCCACCCACCTTCCTCGCTACTGCCTCCGCCTTCTCTTCCTGTTTGTCCCAACCTAAAAAGGTTGAAAACTTCGAAGAAAATCCTTAATTTCTCCGAAAAAAGAAACCCAGAAACTTTAGTTTCCTCAAAAAGATAAAAACAACGTTAAACTCTGCAAGAGAATTGAAGGAAAACTTAGTTTTAACGAATTTTAAATGCCGGCTTCGTCGGTTCTCGATGTCTTGACGGAAGATTTACTAGTACGAGTTCGTGAGAAAATCGGCGATGAGCCCGACCGCAAGATGTGACGACTCGTTTGCAAGGAGTTTTTACGAGTTGACTCTCTGACTCGGTCGACCTTCCGAGTTCTCCGAGACGAGTTCTTGTTCCATCTCCTCCGTAAATACAGCATTGTTAGAACTTTAGAGCTCACCGTCTGTCCACTTGTTGACGACGGAATGGTGTCGTTGCTATTGAGTTAGAACTCATTGAGTTGGACTCGAAGCTTAAAGTCTCTCATTCTGAGTCGTGCAACTGGGTTGAGATATAAAGGTTCTCATTTTAAACATTCTCTTTTTTTGATAGTTACTCAGTGAAGTAAAATGTTTTTGTTTCTGAAATTTCCAGGATTAAAGATGCTGGTACGAGCGGGTCCATTTCCGGAGAGTGTTGACGTGTCCTACTGTTGTGGGTTCGGGGACAGGGAGGCGGCAGCACTGTCGTGCGCGGGCGGGCTGAGGGAGTTGAGGATGGACAAGTGCTTAAACGTTACAGATGTTGGGTTGGCAAAGATCGCCGTTCGATGTGTGAACTTGGAGAGGTTAAGCTTGAAATGGTGCATGGAGATAAGTGATCTGGGCATTGATCTCTTGTGCAAAAAGTGTCAGGATTTGAAGTTTCTTAATGTGTCTTATCTTAAGGTTTGTAGTTCATTGTCGTAGAGTTTTCTTTATTATATTTTCTCTCGAATGTTTGGTCGTTAAGAAATTTATAGTTAGATATCCACCAATGTTCCAACCTCGTAATTAGAGGTTAAACCAACTTAGAGTATGTTTGGGATTGAGATTCTGTGATTTTGATCCATAACTTCTGTGAAATTGAATCAGTAGTTGTCAAGTGTAAGTTTGTGGATGGTTGGTATATGTTAGCTGCCAAGTCATAGCGGGTGTTTACTGAACACTTTAAATGCCATGCTTTCAAAATTAAGTAAAACACACTTACAAACATACCCTCAATTGAGAATATGCAAATTAGAGAAGACCGTTTTTTTGTTTTTTTTTATGTTATTAACCTTTTCAATTATTATTCTGGGCGCCTTAACAATTAAGCAGATGGTGATTGAGATTTGGAGCGTTGTCAGAAAATTGATGATTTGGGCTTCTGGGCAGTAGCCTACTATTCCCAGAACTTGCGACAGGCATGGTATCCTAATTTTGAATTGGAGTTGAGGTTTTCTGCAAAGCTATTATCACAAGATGCTTAATTTAATATTCATTGATTAAAGTACTTGATTTTGGGCTAATGCTGAGTTACGCTAATGATGGCAGATAAACTTGAGCTATTGTGCTCTCTCAGACATGGCTTTGTGCATGGTGATGGGGAATTTGTCTCGGCTGCAGGATGCTAAGCTTGTGCATCTCACCAATTGCACAAGGGATGGTTTTGTCCTTGCACTCCAGACCTGTTGTGTCCGGATCTAAAAGGTCAACTTACTTGCTTATCTCAGGTTCTTGCTTTCCTCAGAAATACTCGAAACCCTGCACACTGCAGGTCGCAGGATTAGATGGGACAGATATAATCTTTCAACGAGTTACAAAGCTGAGATCCTTGATCCCCTCTCAGCAAAAGAATTCCGTTCCACTTTCCAGGTAGCATGAGAGCGAACAGTTCTCAGTTCTCTTTTGTGTTCCATCTGTGTGTGCGTTTGGATTTCCTAAGGTTGCTTATTTTATGGTCAATATGGAAAATATGGATTCTGATTTTGTAGTCGGGCTTGTAATTTTCCTTTTTTTTTTTTCAATTATACAATATAGTTAATATATGATGAGGTGACTGCAATGTGGTTACTTTACAAGGAATTTACCCGGTTGCTTCCTTGGTGGGTTAAAGATCTCAATTATGGTCCTAAAAAAATCCAGATTCATTCCATTGCTATAGACTTTTGGTCCTTGGAAGTTTAGAATCAGGATTAACATTTTAGTATGCATATTTACCTCGTGCTCAGAACTGGGAAATACCCTGTAAATCAACTAATCAAGAGCAGTAGCCAGCGTAGGCAACAGGCCTAAAAGTAAAAGGAATATTAAACCAAGCTCCGTAAGGAAAGCATAACTTAATCTCTACTTCGAAACAAAAAGCAGATGAATTTATGCCTCAAAAGGCAACACATTTCTTCAGAAACAAACCTTCTCTGCTTTCCAATGCATATAAATTAAGTTTCTTCTGCATTATTTTTTTTTTTAAAAATCACAGCTTTCTCTCTCTTCTTCTCTTCACATCCATCATGCCCTGGGACAGTTTTTTTCTCATTCTAATCCTGTTACCTTCTTTCCATGCTTTATCCAATACAAATCCCGATGACAACCAAAGTTTATCCGCACAAAACCTGATAACATTAGCTTGCTCCAGTGTTGACAACCAGGATTCATGCCTCTCAAATTTACAGTCAGCCCTTGAAAACCAGGGCCCTGCAACTCCAACTTCAATCCTGAAAGCAGCTCTTAGGGTTTCCCTTAATGAAGCAAGACAGACAATTCAAATGATGACAAAGTTCAACACTTTGTCTATCAGTTATCGCGAACAGTTGGCCATTGAGGACTGCGAGGAACTCCTGGATTTCTCTGTTTCTGAGTTGGCCTGGTCTTTAGGCGAAATGAAAAAGATTCGATCTGGTGATAAGAATGTTCACTATGAAGGAAATCTGAAAGCTTGGTTAAGTGCTGCATTGAGTAACCAAGATACATGTCTTGAAGGTTTCGAAGGCACAGACCGGCGTCTGGAGAATTTCATCAAGGGAAGTCTGCAACAAGTTACGCAACTCATTACGAATGTGTTAGGTATGTATACTCAGTTACATAGCTTACCTTTCAAACCACCTCCGAGCAACACCGCGCAAAAGGGGAGATCAAAGTTTCCGAAATGGATGCCCCATGGAGATAAAGAGCTTCTGGGTATGAATCCAACTGGTATGCACGTCGATGCAGTTGTGTCGTTAGATGGCAGTGGCCACTATCATACAATATCAGAAGCAATTTATGCAGCTCCAAGTTACAGCAACAGAAGGTATATTATATATGTGAAGAAAGGAGTTTACAGAGAGAATATAGATATGAAGAAAAAGAAAACCAATATAATGCTTGTAGGGGACGGCATTGGAGCCACTGTGGTGACCGGAAATCGGAACTTCATGCAAGGATGGACCACATTTCGCACTGCAACGGTTGGTAAGCACCTAATAACAATGCTTCTGTGAATGTTTATTGTATTTCAACCTTATAATACAACTGTAGTAATTTCCATACTCGCAGCTGTTTCCGGCAAGGGATTTATTGCAAGAGACATGACATTTCGCAACACAGCCAGGCCGCAGAACCATCAAGCAGTGGCTCTACGAGTTGATTCAGATCAATCTGCTTTCTATCGTTGCAGCATGGAAGGCTATCAAGACACACTTTATGCTCACTCTCTGCGGCAATTTTATCGTGAGTGCAACATTTATGGCACAAGTGACTTCATTTTTGGCAATGGTGCAGCTGTTTTCCAGCACTGCAAAATATACACTCGAGTTCCATTACCTCAACAGAAGGTGACAATCACAGCACAAGGACGGAAAAACCCGAATCAGAACACTGGATTTTCGATACAGGACAGCTATGTTTTGGCTACTCAACCAACCTACTTAGGCAGGCCCTGGAAGCAATATTCCAGGACAGTTTTTATGAACACATACATGGGTGGTTTGGTCCAGCCCAGAGGTTGGCTCGAATGGTACGGAAACTTTGCTTTGAGCACATTGTGGTATGGAGAGTATCGGAATTATGGGCCCGGTGCATCTCTTTCCGGGAGGGTCAAATGGCCTGGTTATCACATCATCAGAGATGCTTCCACGGCTAGCATCTTCACCGCTCGGAGCTTCATCGACGGAATGTCTTGGTTGCCAGCAACCGGTGTTAAGTTCACAGCAGGCTTGAGCAATTAAGTGCTCATATTGGCCATTTTTCCACACTTACAGCAGTTCAGCCCATTTACATGTATTTATCTGTTAACCTTTGGGCCACCTGATTTGGCCCATTGATATGCATGCTTTGATCACTAGATTCATTCTGTTTATTTGTATATTCTTTAATCCTCATATTTCGGACTTACACTCGTCATAGCTAACTAAATTAAATCTTCAAAAGGTCTCAATAGTACTTGACATGAGAGGCCTGTAGAGTAAAGCATAGTTACTTTGCAAAAACTACATTTGATGTAAAATAAAATTGCAACTATGTTGAAAAAGATTTCAAATTTAGGCGCGTTAAATTTCATATTTAATGTAAATAAAAGGTCTCTAGTCTTCCGTAGAAGAATTTCAAGTGAAAAGTTCACGCCTTGTGTTTTAAATTTGAACCAGACAATGATTCCTTCGGTTCAAATATGTTTTGATCAAGGCTCTAACATCCTAGGATACATATTTTGATATGTTGGATATCTTCATTTAGTATATAAACAATACAGTAGGCACTGTTTAGGATATATTTATTTATAAGATATTTTCCGAATTGGACTTGGATTCCGCATACTCGAAAGCACTCTAGAAATTAAGCTTTCCGAAATCTTCAAATATTAGATTTTTCCTGACAAGCAGACAGCATAATGACCCAACTGGCGGGTAATGTGTTGACTGCAAAAGACGTGATATATATTATATTATAATGGTTCAATTGTTAAATTAAAGTGCTGTCCAAAACCAGAACCCAAAACTTGTAACTTTGGTCGGAATATTGCGGGTAATGTCCAAGTTTTTAATGCGATACATATGATTTTGATTGATAGATTTCATTAGTTTGCTCGTATTGCGGGGCACGTCGTTGAGAATTTTAGTGCTCGAAATCCTTGCCTTCTTCACAACCTTTCCAAGATGAGATCTCTCAATTATAATAGTAATTGGCCAAAAAAATTCCGTAATCCTGCAACGTGTATGTATCTTCTGACGCATTCATGTTCATCCATGGCCGTCCCTTTAAAATACAGGAAATCGAGGTGCATTTGAGCAGCAAACTTAAGTTTTATTTATATATAGGCCTAACTAGCTAATTCCCCAGAATTCATTTCCATATCAAGTTTTGCTTCATAGGTCATGGCTTCCAAGCCATCAACTCCGCAAATCATCTCTTTCCTTTTCCTTTTCTTCTTCTCTCCATCGGTAGCTAACTTTGTTACAAGCTTAATCTCATCTACAATTGATCCCATTTGCCAACTCGCTCCTAACCCCGATTTCTGCAAGACCAATTTACCCCATGATAAACCTGGCAATATTCATGACTATGGCAAGATTTCTGTCCAGAAATCCTTGTCGGAAGCTGGAAAATTTCGTTCATTGGTTGAGCATTACCGCAAGCTTCCCTCCACGTCCTACTTGAGCACCATTCGCGCACTCGAAGATTGCAGCTTCTTAGCTGAAAGGAATATAGATTTCTTGTCATATGCTTTGAAAACTATCAGTTCTACTAACACTCTGCCGCGTTTGCAAGCTGATGATCTGCATTCTTTGCTTAGTGCCTGTTTAACAAACCAGCAAACTTGTTCGGAAGGACTTCAGGAAACTGCATCGTCTTCAAGTATTTTGCATGCCCTATTAACTTCTCTCCTGAATGGGGCTAAATTTCACAGCCTCTCTCTTGCACTTGTCATCCATGGTTGGTTTCCAAAAACCAAGCAAGGTAGATGGCTAACTGAAAGAAAACACATATTTTCTGACACAAAAACTGGTAGAAATGGACATTTACCATTGAGAATGTCTTGCCGGGATCGAGAAATTTTCGAGTCTGTAACTGGAAGAAAGCTTCTTCAAGAATCTGATATTGATCAGTATGATGTTCTAGTGAGCAGAATGGTGGTTGTGAATCCAAATGGAACCGCGGATTTTACGACCATTAATGATGCAGTAGCTGCAGCACCAAACAACACGGATATCAGCGATGGATACTTTCTGATTTATGTTGCTGCTGGAACTTATGAAGAATACGTTTCCATTCCCAAGCACAAGAAATATTTGATGATGATTGGAGCTGGTAAAGGCCTGACCATAATAACTGGCAATCGAAATTATGTTGATGGATGGACTACTTTCAACACTGCAACATTTGGTAAGCGACTCTTGGCTTTTTTTTTTACCCCCCACATTTACCATGCTTTGATGAAATTCTACGAGGTCAATAAATTATATCGCAAAAGTGAATATACCCATGTGACTATATAGCTTATTTTCAGGGTCAATTTTATATTTTATGGTCCACCTGGCATCCAATTGCTTAACTCGTGTTCATTGTTGCTGTATTTATATAGTTGTTTTTAAAGAAACATTACATTATATTTTTTTCCTGTTGCAGCTGTTGTTGGGCAAGGATTTGTAGCAGTGAACATAACATTTCAGAACACAGCTGGGGCAATTAAGCACCAAGCAGTGGCTGTCCGAAATGGGGCTGATTTGTCTACATTCTACAACTGCACGTTTGAAGGCTACCAAGACACGTTATACGCTCATTCTCTCAGGCAATTCTACAGGGAATGCGACATTTATGGCACAATCGATTTCATATTTGGCAACGCAGCTGTTGTTTTCCAGAACTGCAACATGTATCCGCGCCTGCCATTGGAAAACCAGTTCAATGCAATAACTGCACAAGGAAGAATTGATCCGAACCAGAACACAGGCATTTCAATACAGAATTGCACCATTAAAGCAGCTGATGATTTAGCCGCTAGCGATAACACGACACAAACTTACTTGGGAAGGCCCTGGAAAAAGTACTCGCGAACTGTTTATATGGAATCATTCATGATAGCTTGATTAATTCAACTGGTTGGAGAGAATGGTCCGATGAGTTTGCCCTGAGTACTTTATATTACGCAGAATTCAACAACTCCGGTCCCGGATCCAACACCAGTGGCAGGGTTAATTGGCCTGGTTACCATGTGATAAAGGAAACCGATGCTGTTCAATTCAGTGTGTCAAATTTCATACAAGGAGATGCTTGGTTGCCAGAAACAGGAGTTCCATTCTTTGCTGGTTTACAGAATTGAATAATGGGTAATAACATCCAAGTCCCTGAGATCTTACATTAATGACAAATAGGTCTCTTAATTCCTATTGAAATGCCCATTGGTATTAAGTTACATACTCTAAAATTGTGATGAATCAAATTTCAATATTATTAAAATAATTTTGTCATTGAATAGGATTAATGAATTTATTTATTATAATCAAAAAAATTATATTCATATTTGTGATAAATTTATATTGTTAATCTTTTTTGAAATATTTTGTGACAACAGTTGTGAATTGTTTTCTTACCATTTAAATTCTTTTGTCCTTGTTTGTTATGCGAAGTTATATATCATGCATTAACTTATGGGAATATTCTGTAAATCTACCAATTATATTTTGTTTAAAACATGTAAAAATGGTTGAGATCTTTGAGGATCATGTCCAAATATTTTTGGGAAACATTACTAGATTGAGGGAGGCATGATCTCCGAATAACAGTTTGATATTTTGATTGTAAATGATTATAAAAGAAATATATAATCATAATAAAAGCAATTTAATTCATTCAATAATTAAGAAAAATAGAGGAAATAGATAGTCAAATTACAATAAAACCATAAAAACCACAGAAATCTTAAAAAAAAAGGACAATAATTAAAGTTTAAGAGACAAATCAAGTCCCGAATCATCTTGATGATGACTGTCTGATGAATTCTTTCCCTTGAGATAATCACCACCACTGAAGCTCTGTAAATCGGCACTATTTTGGGCCTGGAATACCCTCTCCAACCTGAGTTTATCGTAAGCTATTTGTGCAGCATTCATCACTGTTTTCCCACTGCCTAAACGATCCCGTAGAGGAATCCACGGATAAGAAGGCTTACGAATCATTGAATGCAGGCTAATTCCAAGAGGAAATCGGCTAAAAGATCCATAAAAATTATGGGTTCGAGATATGCTTGTGTAAGGATAGTAAGGAAAATTGCGATGCCCTAATCCTCCGACCTCCATTTCCTTGCGTCGTTTTGCTAATGCCCTTTCTTGTTTGTGTGCGTTTTGGTGTCCACCCAATGCTTGAGACGTCGAGAAATTTTTGTTGCAAAAGCTGCATGAGAAACCACGCTGTCTCGAATGCCTTTTACGTATGCTTGCGTGGGAAGATGACTCGTTTGCTTGAGAAGACATACCAACGCTGAAAAGCTTGAGTTCTACTTCAGATTCTGAAACGGAATCATTGGAAGCAATCTTTTGGTTGAACAAAAGATTGAAATCTGATCTGGGTTTGTTCGGCTTCGATCTTCGGACAATTTCATCTTCTCCGAGGTTAATTTTCTTCTCTTTGTTTGGATTTTCTTGAGAAGTTGCTGAAATGCTAGAGCTCTCTGATGTTGCCATGGAATCAAATTACTTTTCAGAGCTTAAAAAATTGCGAGCAAAGAGATGTCCAATTTATTGAGCTATATCGTTTTAATTATGGAAGGAAATCATATTGCGTGATTGATGTTAAATTAATAGGGGATTATATATTAGTTAAGTACCCAAGTGAATGAAGAAAACTCGTTGAAAATTTGAGTAACAAGATGTTTGTCATCACAATTATTCCAAATAAATCCTGAACTAATGAGAAAGTATGTGTAGTTGTTGCCAATATTGCCAAATTCCTAAAGATGCACATTTTCAACATTCAAATGTCAACTTCGAACACAGCCTTCAAAGCTCAATCTCTTTTTAATTGCAGGTGAGACGGGCAAGAAATTCAAAATTTTAAACAAAACAAGATTTAAATTTAATTAAAGGAGTTTCGGTATAGGTTTACGTTTGTTTCTTCAAAAATAATTACCTTTCAAATTTGATTAAACAAGGAAACAAAATCCTTTAATGTCTCCTTTATATATGAATAGAAGTAGTTGATCCATTCATGGAATTTAATTTAAATTTAGGCATGCAAAACGTGACAAATATGAATCTTGCATTATTTTACACATTGATACATATATTTTACCATATCATTAAGACATAATTTGCAATGTAATAATGTCACATGTCATCATTTCTTTTTTATTTGGTTATTTTCTTTAGCTTTTGCATTGTGTTTCTTTGCAAAAGGTAAATGGCTTTGTCATCTTCATTAATGAGCAATGAATACATCGATCATATATATGGTAAAAACTCTTTGCACATCCGTTACGTTGACAGAACATTTTGATTTTCATGTACTTGAAAAGAGAACAACCATTGATTGTTCATATATTTGAATATCACTTTTGATTCTCATATACTCTCATTACGATATAATATTTATAATATAGCTAAACATAGTTATATAGAAAAATGGAGAGATGGATTTTGTAATCGTAGTGTTGTGACGTGGTTCTAAAATTATAATTGTTCTAGAATCGGAATCAAAAATTGATATGCAAGTAAGAGGAATTTGTGTGCTAGTACGAGTTTTTCTAATTAGGGAGACACCACTACCATTATCAGCTTTTGCCGTCACAGTATTTTGATTGACAAGTAAAAAATAAAAGTAAATGGGGAGCAAAAGAGGAAGGAAATAGAAGCCAATCTATATTCTCCATTAATTCTTACTACTCAAGAATTGCAAGAAATCTTTTAATGTAAATTCTGAAATTAAGTATTTGAAAATCATTATTATATGATCATTGGTAGCAGTTCTCCAATTCTGTATGTGGAAAACAAAAAGCTCAGTCTAATAAACTCTCAGAAGTTTTTATCAACTGAGTCAACAAATTATAATATCACTGGTTTAAAAATAGTGATAAGCAAGACCAACAGAAAGCAAGAAGTTATTAAGTGTTAGTTTAATTGGTGAGAATTCGTAAACTGTTTTCTCAAAATTGAAGAACAAACATCAAAATTACGTTCAAACCAAACTCTAGAATACCAAAACTCACAGAACTTACGCGCAAACTGCTGATTTCTTAGCCTGTTTCGAGCCATATTGAGGCCACTTTGTTAGGCGTGTTAAATTTTGAGTTAGTTCTCCTCGTTACATAAGCTAATTTGTCTTCCCTATTTTTGGAGAAATTCTATTAAAAATTAGAATTCCCTCCAGCAATTTTTTTCTACTTGTCTCAAAATTTCAAACTGACATAACAAATTTGTTATAAACCATTTCTTCTTCTTCATTTTTGTTCTTTTTTTTCAGCATTATAAGTTAATGGAAAATTAACACACTTTAGTAGGAAACGCTTCAGGCTTCACCGTATCAGAGCCTCGGGCTCCTTGATTCTCTTCTTTTGCAATTTAATTAGCAACTCATAAATCAATTAGCATCTGGTTCAATTTTGAAGATGCATTACGGAGATGAGAAAACGGGGAAGAGAAGGGTCGCCATTATGGTGCTCGCTTCTGTCTTCCTGGTTGCCATAGTTGTCGCGGCCACCGTTTCCTTTGGTTGTCGTCATAATCAGGAAAAATCCAAAGCTGACGAGACTGCACACGATCAAGTATCAGCTTCGATGAAGGCCATAAAAGCCGTTTGCCAACCCACAGATTACGAGAAACAATGCGTCGAGAGTCTCCAGACAGAGGCAGGAAACACGACAGACCCGAAAGAACTAGTTCGGGCTGCATTCCAGGTTGCCAAGAAAAAAGTTATAAGTGCATCGAAGACATCAACGGCATTAAAAGCACTCGAAAGGGACCCGCGAGCAAAGCTAGCTCTAGAAGGCTGCAAAGATTTGATGGATGAAGCAGTTGAGGATTTCCAGCGATCTTTTGAAGAATTGGGAAATTTTGGAGCTTCCAACCCTGGTCCAATGGTGGATAATTTGAAAACCTGGCTGAGTGCAACAATCACATACCAGGAAACTTGCCTGGACGGATTCCAAAACACGACAGGAGAAGCTGGAGAGAAAATGAGGAAGGCATTGAAGACATCAATGGAGCTTAGCATCAATGCTATTTCAATGGTGAACCAAATTTCTTCAGTGCTTCGATCACTGGGCATGAAAAATTTAAGTAACGGTAGCCAGCGGCGTCTCCTGGACAATAACGATCACGTTCTTGGCCATGGAGATTTATATCCTTACTGGGTTAACCACCGCCGGCTTCTTCAAAATAATGTCCAAGTTCTTGGTCATGGCGATACGTATCCTTACTGGATTAACCACCGCCGGCTTCTTCAAAATAATGTTCAAGTTCTTGGCCATGGCGATACGTATCCCATTTGGCTTGGACCACGAAATCGTAGATTGCTTAGTTTGATGGACCCGGGTCAACTTTATCCTGACATTGTTGTGGCAAAGGATGGAAGTGGAAATTGCACCACCATTAACGAAGCATTGAATCTAATTACAAAGAAGAGCAATAAGACAACTACAATTTATATCAAGGAAGGAATTTTTGAAGAGAGAGTTTTTATCAACAAATCGATGTCTCATGTTTTCATGGTTGGAGATGGAGCGTACAAGACCAGAATCACTGGATCGTTGAACTACGTTGATGGCACAACCACCATGAAAACCGCGACAGTCAGTAAGTTTTACATCCTACCTTAACAATTTAACATCTTCCTCGATTCAAAAATAGTAATTACCTAGGGTGCATCTGTGAATTTTTGGCACCGACAAAAGCACTTTTAAATGGTGAAAAGGGCTTCCTTATTGAATTATTTAGTATTTGGACTCAAGTTAAAATAACTTCTCCAAAATACTTTTACTCGAAAATGCCTCCTATAGGAATACTAAATATCAAGCTTTTTTTAACAGGAGTCAATACTCAGAATTTTGCTTCTAAGGTGCTTTTGCAAAGTGCTCATATATAACGACCTTAAAGAAGAAGTTAGATATGTGTGTTCCTAAGAAAAGTACTTTGATATTTGCTCTTCTGACAAAAGTGACTTTTAGTTAAAAATGCTTTCGACATAAATGTAGGTGTCCTTGGAGAGTTCTTCATGGCTAAAAACATCGGATTTGAGAACAGTGCTGGACCAGAGAAACATCAGGCCGTTGCACTGAGAGTCGACGCCGACAAGGCGATCTTCTACAACTGCTCAATGGACGGCTACCAGGACACACTCTACGCGCATGCCAAGCGCCAATACTACCGCGACTGCACCATCACGGGCACAATTGACTTCGTCTTCGGAGACGGTTCCGCCGTCTTCCAGAATTGCAAATTCATCGTCCGAAAACCTCTCGACAACCAGCACTGCATTGTCACGGCCCAAGGCAGGAACGTTACCTATCAGCCGACCGCCATTGTCATCCAGAATAGCTCCATCATCGCCGATCCTGTATACTATCCCGTCAGACACAAAATCAAGTCATATCTCGGAAGACCCTGGAGAATTCACTCGAGAACCGTGATCATCGAAACTTTCATCGACGATTTGATTCAGCCGGAGGGTTGGCTGCCTTGGGAAGGCGAATTCGGGATTCACACTTGCTTCTACACAGAGTACGGAAACTATGGCCCTGGTGCGAACAAGACAGAACGTGTGACATGGAAAGGAGTTAAGAGCATTGACAGACCAGAGGCTCTGGAATTTACTGCCGGAAAGTTCTTTGACGGCGATTCATGGATAAAACCCACCGGAGTACCATACGTTTCTGGGTTTGTAACTGGAACGATTTGAAGAACTCTGCAAGTAATATGTTTTTTAGGAAATTATATGGTAGAATTGTTCACTGGGAGGGTTCTACAGTGTTTAAATCGTTCATTTGTTTGTTTAGACTCGATTAATGATATAATATATATATATATATATATTGAGATATATGTTTACGGAATTACTTTCAATTTTAACATGGGAGTTCAAAAAATCGATTATGCTGCGGGGTAATTGCCGTCCTAGCCACTGATCACAAGAACGACTTCTCATCCAATTGTAAAGCAAAAACGATATGTCGTGTTTCAATATGGTCGACTTGTCACACTATTTTACAGAATGATTGTAGTTCCATTTATGTTTAGAACAATAACATTTAGCTCCCTAGAATTCTTTCACAAAGAAATTTATTCCCCAATTTAGCAAAATAGGTCCTGACTCTGTAAATCCTGCTGAAATCAAATAATTTCTTTCATTGGTGAGTTTTACACTTGTGTATTGAGATCAAAAAAACAAAGAAAAAAATCAAGGATCAAAGGGCGATTGGGTCATTCCATAAGCAGTTATTACCTATTGAGGACCACTTTGATACAAATGTACAAACTATATCTTAGTTGAACAACATAAGACTACAGGGATTTAGATGTTATTAGCCCATTCTTTATATATGAAAAGAACGCTTCCAATTTCTTGCCCAACCTCATCAAAAACCCCACTCTTTCTCGCACGCGCGCGCACGTACAATGGCGGCTTCATCGTCTTCTTTGTACTCATACACTTCAGATTCGTCGTCTTCGGACACGTCATCCTCCCTTCACCATCGTCGCCGACACCGTAGACGCCGAGACAGAGAGTCACTCAAGATCTGTAAAAAGTCACGGTCTCACACCAAACGACGTCGCAGACACCACAACTCTTCCGATTCTCATTCTTCACAATCCGATTCCTCCAGGTTGCCTATTTTCTATTTTTCTTTAGTGTTTTTTGTTATATGACCTGGAGATTGATATTTGTAGCTTAGACGTTGATGGGTATTTAATATATTTGTAAATATATATAGATGTATATTTTATGTAAAGTTATTATTATTTTTGGCTGTTTTCATTAAATTTTTTATTGAGGTTGAATTTCTGCTCAAAAATTTTGGTGGTTGCAGTCTAATTTTTGAAAAAGTTATTATCGTTACAAAGATTTGTGTTTTCTGTTCAGTACGATTAATGTTTTGGAAATTCTTGGAAAACACGAGAGAGATAAGATTTTTGAGGAGTACTATGTTTCAATATTGTTTGATCTCATGTGAGTTAGAGTCTTCGGGGTAATTGTAAGAAGTTTTGTGTTGCTTGATTTTTGTGGGTGTTGCCTCTTTCATGTAATTTTGAAAAGGGTTTGTATAGCTTTTATAACTTGTAAAGAAGCGGTGGGAACACATTAAGGGAAAGTAGTAAAGGCAGGGGGCTTTTATTGATGGTTTTGGTCACTTGTTATTAGAAACAGAGATTAAAGATAAGTGTATGTAAAAATTGTTATATGAATTGTTGAAACACAGTACTGTTATGAATATTGAAAATTTAAAGCATGAATTTCTAGAAGAAAGCGTGTGGACTGAATATTAGAGTCGGTGTTAAGGTTTGTCGAGCTAATTCAATGCTCTCTGTTCCTAATTTCCGATGCAGTTCATTATGTCTATTTGGTGTATTAATATGTGCATATTTCCTCTTTGACAACTCATGCCGTTTGATCTACTGGAATCTTCAAAAATGTTATTATGCAGCAGAACTCTGTTATGTACAAATTTTTTACATTAAGATCTAGATGGTGAAATTGGGATGATTATCTTCCTAACATCATGCATCATTTGTTGAGCTATTGTAGAAGTAACAGTTCTTCTGACAGTGAGCATGATATTCATGCAAAGAGGCACAAGAAGAGTGACAGACCAAAGAAGGTGGTTTATTTATACACCATATTTTTTCTTCATTTAAAACTTCCAGTTTACAAATCTAACTTTGTTGTCCCTTTCCTTACTAGACGAAGGAAAAGGACCGGAGCAAGGGTCATCGACATAAACGTCATAAGCATAAAGTTAAAGAGGTAGGGCAGCTTGCTCTTTTTAGCTTTCTCTCCTTTACCTGGTTTTGCCAAAAACATACTTCTGCTTCATCTAGGTTGCTTCCATATTATTGAGTGATTATTATCTCCGGTAGTTGGTGATTCAAAATGAAAGATTTCACAGGCATTGGACAGGAATATAGTGTTTGATGTTTACTTTTGCTTTTAGTGATCTTTGATGTGCTCGGCAGTTGTAAACTTTAATCGATTAATGTGTTTACTTACATTGCTCAATTTTTTAATGATCAATGCATATATAGTAATTCATTAGGGTAATATTAATATTTGACATTAGATGCTTGTATCATATGTCTATATCTGAGATGCTTATAGTATTTTCTGCTTCTTTTGTAAATTGGCTCTTCGAAATTGGAGCTGGGATCTGTGACATGGTGACTGGGTGCTATTGACTTGCCTGGATTTTGTTTCTGGGTCGGTGTCCTGGCAATGGGAGCCATATATAGAAGCAGCGAGATATGGGAAGTAGCGGTCCCGTGCAGCTTTCGAAGGTATTCTGTTGCACTTTGGCACTTTATCATCTGCACACTCTAGCTTTTGTGTAATTTTTTTTTTTTTTTAAATTTTCAATAACCTTTGTTAATCATTCTGTGCAGTTTTTAGGGAGAGACAAAGATGATGGAGTTCACCGAAGTGCTGTCTCTGGGAAAAAGGTGAAGCTATTCTGTATCTAAGGATGTAATTTAAGATGTTATAGACATCAGTGATTATTAATTTTTTTGTTCTTTTTGTTTCTGTTTAGATTCAATTAAAACTTGATAAATCAAAGGAAGATAAAGAAGCTGAAAGCAAAAGAAATGAATTACTGAAATTCTTAAATGCTAGTTTCGACTGAGATTGAAGGCTTGTTTCAAATCTATGGATCAAGAAGTGAAATGACAGAATAAAGAGAGTTAGTTCTGCTCAGCCAAAGATCCAAACTTTTCTTTACGGAAGACCAGGCTGTCAAGCATGGAGTCAAATTTATATGTTTCCTGTTTTCCTTGGAAATGTAAAACATTGTTAAATTAGAGTCTTCGGTTTCTTAAGACAATTGTGGAGGTAGCCTTTGATTTGGGTGTTGTGTTGTATTGAATTGGTGATTACTTGAGTTGAATGTAACTAATGATAGAAGGAATTCACTATATTCATACAAAATTTCAAGTTTTGGGTAAAGAGTTCTAAACTGTGTTAAAATTTTTAATTAGAGTTCCCACTTCTGGGCTAGAGTTTTAAGCTATGATTTTGATTTTTGTATTTGAATTTCGAAGTCTTGTATTGCAAAATTCATGATGAGAGGTGTAAAATTTGTTTTTTATCCTTTTTCTTTTTCTGTTGTTTGCGAAGAAAAAATTCTTTATGATAGGAGTAGCGCTCGATCATCAACAATCAACTCTTAACTAGTGAAGAAAAAAAATCACAATTTTAGATATGATAGATTTTAAACAAATAGACCTCTGAAAAACCCGCCAAGGAAGGGATATGGCCCAAGAAAATAAAAAAAAAATTAAAAAAAAAGGAAAAAAAGAAGAAGAAGAAGAAGAAGAGGGTATTATGATAATATGGCAGTCTCTAATCTCTTTACTTAATGGGTTTATGCATACTGAGGGGGGTATGTTCTATTTTGGTTGGGTTTGCAAGCCTCCATTCTCCTCTACTAGTTTCTCTCGTTTACAAGACAGCAACAGCAAGCAAAAATCTTGTTCGCTAGTTTCTGGTTCTCTTTCTCTGGACAGTATTCCTGGTTTGTCTTATGTCGCACATAGTTCTTCCTTGAAACCCACATGTTGGTTTCCAGGATCTTATTTTTCCGTATGGCAAAATTCGATCCTTTCTGCTTGAGCCCCGTTCTTATTTTCTTGCCACATGGGCTTGTGCTCTATGTTATTGGAAAACACACTTATTTTAATAACGTTCATTCTTGTTCGAGGTCTTTTGGGATGTTATTTATGGATTTTTGCCTTGTTTTAAAATTCTTAGATTTCTGAAAAGCATTGAGAACAAGAAAGAGAAAAAAGTTGCCGATAAAATCAAGACAACACCTTGGTTTCCTACCTCTTTTGGTTGATGGATTATCTCCAGACTGCAGCAGTTGGAAAAGGATTCTGATCCAGAAGAAGTCCATTGCCGAAAAGCATTTTCTGTGCTACAAAATGTACAAGTGAAGCAAGATCATAAAACTATTTTTTAATTTCTTCTAGGATTTACGATACTATCTGGAATTGAAGATAATGTCTTGGAGATTCAAAGTTTCGAATTTTATTATCGGCTCTTTTATTGATGTTATTAGATGATTAACTAATATGTCATTACTTTATCAAACAAATCATATTAGTAATCTAATTAATTAATTAGCAATCCATCAATGACCTGTTTCATTGTCTTTCACATGAAATTAATGCTATTGAGAGAATCATCAAGCATATTATCCCAATCAACTAGCAGATGTGATTTTCCTTTAGTAGGAACTTAAAAGTGGCCGTTTCAAATAATCTCTCTTCTAATAAAAAAAAATGCCATGTGTGATTTGTCTATGTACAGGATATGTTTTCTAAAAACTGTTTTTACTAGTCAACCATAACAGTTTTTAGAAAACCAAATTCAAGTTAGTTATGAGAATACTAATTAACCAAACGATGTGTGCAATGAAAAAAAAAATTATGGTTTAGATCCAGGCCCAGCTGAGAGATTGGTAATGGTAATGGATAGAGCAATGCTACAAAGCTTAGTAAATATTTTGTCCATCTGAGTTAATGGAGATCGATTTTTTTCTGAAATCATCCTCACAGGATTCTTCATAGCTCATGACAGCAGTAATCCGTGTATGAACATCATTGAAACTTTTAGCATCGAGTGCTGCTTCAGATTTATTCGCCTCCTGGAAATCGTCGCATCAATCTGTCAGACACCGTTGAAGGAATGGTTCCACAGTCTTGTTAAGCAATTTTGAAACGTAATGAAAGATTTCTTTGCCATTGGCTAAGGCAATTTTTAGTGAAAATTTTCTAAGACATTGGAGATCAGCCCCTTCGGTTTTGGTTATGTGATCTCAGAGAAGTGATGCAAAGATACTTGTACCTGGACTTTCCACAAGTTTTTGTGATTAAATCCTTGCTTGTTAATGATCACTGCTGAGAATTTTGTAGGGCAACAGGGTAATAAGAAGTACAACAAAGCAGGATTTTGAGATCGTGTTCATGTTCTTGATAGTTGTTGATCTTAACTAGCTATTCTAAAGAAAATAAAGTGATGGGATTGTTCATAGAAACTAAAACTCTGTGTGGTAGATAATTCTGGTAAGAGAGAAGCGCATTACCACCTAATTACACTGCTTACACGATCTATTTAAAGTCTTCTGTTGGCAGTGTGGCAGATTCAACCATGTGTCTGCGCCATCTTTATTCATCCATGTTATAGATCACATTTGGAAGTGCTTCTGTAGAGAGTACCTTAATTATTTCTACTTATCTAAAAAGCAATGCACCATAGAACATGATGAATTTAATAATATGACAATGGTTACAGAGTGCGTCAGATTACAGCTGTTGTATCCTTACAGCCCCAAATTTTTCTATGCATTTCTCATGTTTTTGGTAAAATTTTTTATGTTTCAGAATACATGTTCCCAATTTCGAAAAAAAATTGAAGTATAACTCATATTTTATCTCATCCCATCGGGAGCCAACTTTTTCAATTGATAATTCATATTTGCTTGAAAGTAGTAATAAAAATAGAACCAAGTTCTCATTTCTTGGTCCGATTTATAGTTTCTGTATCCGCTGCAACAACCAACTGTACTTTATCTTGGAAAAACAAGAGCATTTACTGACTGAGAAACCTGAAGTAGTAACGGCACTCAACCACAAAATCACTTTGCATTCAATTATCTCAAGCACTTAGCTGCATATATGAAGCAATTCAACATACAGAGATAAGCAAAAAGAAAAAAGAAATAGTGCAAGAGCAATGGAGGAGATAAAACACAGAATGGTGAGTGTTAATGGCATAAAAATGCACATAGCAGAAAAAGGAAAAGGTCCTCCTGTTCTCCTCCTCCATGGCTTCCCTGAACTTTGGTATACATGGCGCCACCAAATTCTTGCATTAAGCTCGCTCGGATACCATGCAATTGCCCCGGACCTTCGCGGCTACGGCGACACTGAAGCCCCCGAATCTCTCTTCAGCTACAGCTGCCTTCACATTGTTGGTGATCTTGTTGCACTTATAGATTTTCTAAGTGTTGAGAAAGTGTTTATTGTAGGACATGATTGGGGTGCAATAATTGCATGGTATTTGTGCTTGTTCTGCCCCGAAAGGGTGAAGGCTTTTGTGTGCTTCAGTGTCCCTTTTATGCCAAGGAATCCAAAGATGAAGCCGGTAGAGAGCATGAGAGCCACTTTTGGAGATGACTATTATATTTGCAGATTTCAGGTTGTCTTTTAACACACGTTTTGCTTGGTAATTTTTTAGCATGTATTAGCATGACTTGGTACAAATATTTCAGGAAGTCTGTTATTTATTTGGTTTTGGGTGAGTATGTTAAGTCTATTTGGAGCTTACACTCGGTTAAAGCATGCATGCAGCTAAAATTAGCATTAATTATTTGTGGTGAAAACCAAATCTTACCCCCTACCAAACGCCCTTTTATAACTCTGTGTTCTTGCTTAATTTTAAAAATATACCAACTAAACTATTTGCCAAAAGAATCATAATTTCTTCCCAATTTTAACTTTTGTCTTAGTAAATACACACTTAGAAGATATGATGAAATAAATCTTGATTATATATATCTGGGTATGTATGCACGTAAATGTACAGTTATGGATTGAAAGTCTGAAAGGGGCTCTAACTAGTTATCTTTGCTTTGTTACAGGAACCTGGAAAGACTGAAACAGAGATTGCTAAAGTTGGTACTGCAGAAGTACTAAAGAAGATTCTGACAAATCGTAGGCCAGGCCCACCATGCATGCCTGAAGAGAATGCCTTCGAAATCGGGCCTGAAAACCCAGTCACATTGCCTTCTTGGTTTTCCGAAGAAGACCTTCACTTCTATGCAACCAAATTCGACCGGACAGGCTTTACGGGGGCTTTGAACTACTACAGAGCAATGGATTTGTAAGTTTCTAAATATGTTTCTAGCTTTCCCATCTGTAAACAGTGAGTGATTCCTTCCTGTGAACTACAGAAACTGGGAGCTGACGGCTCCTTGGACTGGACTGGAAGTGAAAATTCCAGTTAAGTTTATAGTTGGAAAACTTGATATGGTGTATACTACTCCAGGCATCAAGGAATATGTAGACAATGGAGGCTTCAAGAAGGATGTTCCCTTGTTGCAGGAAGTTGTTGTAATGGAAGACGCCGGTCACTTCATCAATCAAGAAAAAGTAGAGGAAATCAACGCTCATATTCATGATTTCATTAACAAGTTTTAATCTACTATATGTATCTATGTTATAGTTTCACCGTGTGAGACAATGAATACATAATGCCCTCGATGCACGTTTTATGTCATCTACGATATTTAACTAAGACCTTCATTGATATTGTTCTTGTCTTGAGGTGTTGAAGCCAATCAATCCCAACAAATTTAAAAATATATGGGCTGTTGTTCCACCATTTTTATATTGCACATTGTTATTGACCAAACTATTGATGGAAATGAATCCCAACAAGTTTTAAAATATATGGGTCATTCCAACCTTTTTTATACTGCAGTCTATTGTTGACAAAACTATGGATGTTACGGGTCATTATTTCACTGACAATTTTTTGGTTATACAAAAAATTTTCCTAGACGAAGATTCATGTCCAATCATGATCACAGTTAAATAGATCAAAGAAACTAAATTACGATTGAATACCATTGTTTAAACAAAGCAGAAGCTGAGACGCATTGAAGGAAAATACGGCACAAATCAAGAAAGAGAGATTATGGACGAGATAAAACACAGGATGGTGAGTGTAAATGGCATAAAAATGCATATAGCAGAGAAAGGTGAAGGTCCTGTTGTACTATTCCTTCATGGATTCCCTGAACTTTGGTATTCCTGGCGCCATCAGATTCTTGCATTAAGCTCCCTTGGATATCGTGCCGTCGCCCCAGATCTTCGGGGATTTGGCGATACTGAAGCTCCGAGTTCAATCTCCAGCTACACCTATTTCCATATCATTGGTGACATAATTGCACTAATTGATTCTCTCGGTATCGATCAAGTGTATCTTGTTGCCCATGATTTCGGTGCCGTGATTGCATGGCATTTGTGCTTGTTTCGCCCTGAAAGAGTGAAGGCTTTTGTAACCCTTGGAGTCCCTTTTAGGCCAAGGAATCCAGAAAAATCACCTGTACAGTTGCTGAGAGCTTTCCGTGGAGATAATTATTACGTTTGTAGATTTCAGGTAATTTGTAATTTCAATTCCTCGGTCTTTCACACAAATACATTTATACATACATACACACACATGATTGCCCAGATTAATATTGGTGAAATTAATTCCCATGATATAACTCATGATGCGCTTGCCTTGTTATATACAGAAACCTGGAAAGATGGAACAAGTGTTTGCTCGCATTAGGACGGCAGAGCTACTTCTTGCAAAAGATAAACCAGAATTCGGACCACTTGCCACGCTTGAAGAAAATACCAGGATTAATGGAAAGAGTCCTGAGAATCCTGTCAACTTGCCCACTTGGCTTTCAGAAGAAGACCTTAGCTTCTATGTGACCAAATTTGACCAGACAGGCTTCACTGGGGGTTTGAATTACTACCGAGCCCTGGATTTGTAAGCCACAAGTTAATTACAATTAATTAATTAAAGCATCTCTAATGTAGTATGTAAAACATTGATGTTTCTAGCTAACATATATAATTTCCCATTTGGATGTCTTGTTGACTGCAGAAACTGGGAGCTAACAGCAGCATGGACAGGAGTACAAGTCAAAGTACAAGTTTTGTTTGTTGTCGGAGAAGATGATCCGGTGTATGCTCGCGAAGAACGCTACAAGTTATATATACACAATGGAGGTTTCAAGAAGGATGCTCCTTTGTTGGACGAAATTGTTGTAATGAAAGACGTGGGTCATTTCATCAACCAACAAAGACCAGAAGAAATCAGCAATCTTATTTATAACTTCATTAAGAAGTTCCCTTAAGGAAGTCTACAAATAGGCATCAAATTAATTTGTTCCAAAAGCATCAAGCTAATCTACTAAAAATGTAGTCAATTACGTTTAGTGTTCTTCATTTTTCACAAATAAATCTATTCAAGCCCTCTTCTCTTTCAATCAATTGTTTCTTAGGATTACTTCTCCTCGTTGTTTTGGTTCATACATGTATTTTGAGTTTCATACATGATATGTGTCACCTTTTTAGGTGAAATAGAAAGAAAAATAACGTAAAAATGATGAAAGAAAGATGTAGATATTCTTGTGACAGATTGTACCCCAAGCATCAAGGAATTATGTGCACAATGGACAAAGGAGAACGTTTCAAGAAGAAATTGTTGGTCACTTCATCAACCAAGGAAAAGAATAGGACATAGACGCTGCTCATATATTCACGAATTCATTGACAAGTTTAATTTAATTTACTCCGTACAATATGTATTAAACCAGAGTACAAAATCTGCTCTTGCAGGTTTCTCAGGATTTTCTTGTTATTTGTAATACTGAAGGAGGCAGTGTCATGTTAAGCAAGGGACCAACAATAATAGTGTTTAAAGACAAATTTTAGTATATGCCCGAAAATTTGACGTGATTTTTGGAGATTTCGGGTTTGTAATTTCTTCGGTCTTTCACATTGTTTCTAACTTCCCCATTTGCCTTGTTAACTTTAGAAACTGGGAGCTTACAGCAGCATGGACAGGAGTACATGTTCACAAGGTACCAGTTAAATTCGTCGTTGGGGAAAATGATCCGGCATATACGGCCCCAATAGGCATCAAATATTATTATATGTACAATGGAGGTTTGAAGAAGGATATGCTTTTGCTGGCGGAAATTGTTGTGATGGAAAATGCGGAGCCAAGAAAGGCCGAAAGAAGTAGGCAAAATTCATATTCCTAACTTCATTAGGAAATTTTAAAATCTGCTGAATGCAGTATGCATTTGTTCAATTTCTCATCTCTTTCAATTAATTGTTTACGAGCTAGGAATACAAGTTATTTTGGGTCTGTTTCATATACGTATTTTGAATTCTTTTTGCTTATAGATCCAGGGCTCTGTAGAAATTCAAACCTCCAATGAAGCCTGTCTGGTCTAATTTGGTTCTCTTCGTCTTTTTCCAACGCTTTGCTCTCTCCTTCTGAACCATGGTGGTGTTTCTCTTAACACCTCCGTTAGGAATAACCACCCTACTGGTGCATTTTCAACAAATTTCCTTGGGAATTCTAATCAAAAAATTATGTTTAATTTGAAAAATTACCACTTCAAAGGCAATAACAAAATTATTTTAAACTTAAAAAATTACTACTTCAAAGACAATAAAAAATAAAAATTTTCTCTTAATTTTTTTATTTTCTTAATTTTTATTTATTAAACAATTAAAAAATAATAAAAAATTAAATTTACTCTCTTTTATACTTGTATATATCAATAGATTAAAAAATTAGAAAAAATTTTTTATCTCCATAAGAGACGGGTTAAGGAATATGCGCAAAACCATACGGCAAAACTACTTCGGAAATGCTAAAACCCCATCTGCCCTGGAAAGCCAAGAAAAATCTCAGTTTCTGTAAATTGTCTTAGGCTACAACACAACAGCACCTTCAAAATTATAACAAAATTAACTTAAAAGGGTCTAAGAACCCACAATACACTTTAAAAAACAGATTCATGACTGAAATTAATAAAATCGGGTTTCAAAACAAGGCATCCATTGTGTATAGTAATTAAACTGATAAAAATAACCAAGGGAAACACAATTGATACCCAAAGTCTATCAAAATTTTGATTGCAATAGTAAGAAATAACACAAGTGCCTCACATTTAACAAGTAAATTTAACTTAAACTCGGAATCCCCTGCTGTTCCTCCTTCCTCTAGCCCGCTCAAACTTCCTTCCCTTTGAGCGCACATAAGGCTTGGTGTGGCTGTGTGGTACACCGGGAGCAGGACCAAAGTGCTTAACTGCTTCGCGGGCATTCTTCGGACCTCTTAGAAGAACCTATTCATCAATGAAAACAAAATCAGATCACTAGTCAAATAGGATAGGCACAAAATTCAGGAGTAAAAAAAAAAGCATGATGGTAAGATATTAGTGTTAACAAGCACAAGGAATATACCAATACCAAACTGGTAGTACCAGTTCAAAATGTTTATCAAAACTAGATAATCCATGCCACATTTGAGGTTACAAGCAACCAAACCAACTAACAGGTTCATAGCAACAATAACTTCTGACAATAATACGGCAACACAAATATATCAAATTATTCATGGTGAGGCTGACAAAGATAAGTCATTCTGTGCACAAAACAGAATACAATAATCATGCCAGAAAACCAAACATTTATGCCAAAATTTTAAAGATTTCAGTCCATGAATCAAGCAAACATACATTTTACTCTATCAACAACCTATACAACTTACATTATTTTATATTATTTAAACAAGCCACCACCATAAAAAAATCAGCAACAATAAGAACAATAAAAAATAATTATTTACATAAATACACATACCGTGTTCTGTCCCAACGGCGCCCTGAGGGCAAGCTGGTCGAAAGTCAAGCACTCTCCTCCTGCCTTCTCAATCCTTGCTCTAGCAGTCTCAGTAAACCTCAAAGCAGTAACCTTCAATGCTGGAACTTCGTAAACCCTAATGTCATCGGTCACAGTCCCAACAACCACTGCAACCTTATCCTCCTTTTCAATCACAAAACCAGAAAAACTCACAATCAAAATCACCACATTATCAAGATCTAAACATACCCATTGCTCTATTCTATTACAAAACCTACAGAAATTAAATCAACATCGTAATAAAAAAATGCCTGAAAAGGAGGAAAAAAAGGGGGGAAATAGTGAGAAAATACTAACCTTTCCTTTCATGAAGTTGATGAGCCTAGAAAGAGAAAGCGGGGGCTTGTTCACTTTGCTCATGAACAACCTCTTCAAAATCACTTTATTGAAGTTGCTCTCTGTTCTCCGTACGAGAAATCGGTACAACTAATGCACAAAAAATTACCGCCACGGATTTAAAACAAAGTAAAAATCAAATCTTTGTAGTACTTAAACATACATTTATCTTACACAACATGTTTAGAGCAGAAAGCACAGACCTTGACGAGAAGTTTAAGGTAAATATCATCAGACTTGGGTGCAGTTCTCTTCGACTTCTTGCTCTTACCTCCTGCGATCAGATCGATCCCCTGAAATGACGATGCATTAAGTTAGTTCTAAATGTACAGAGTAACGTGCACGTACAGAAAGGTAGAGAGAGTGACCATGGTGGCGGTTGGCGGATGGCGGAGCGCGGGGGCGGCTGTCGAGAGTTTGTGTTGCTAGAGAACGAAAGTTAAGCTAGGGTTTTCAAAGGATTTTTATAGCTGGGTTTTGGGTGTCAGCGCTTGTATTGGGCGTCATGGACCTTCATTTTTTTCACAGAAACGAGCAGAGCTTTCGTCGGCCCAACCCAAAAGTTGCTAATCACTATATTCCAGTGCCAATAAAAGACGAAATCAGTCTCTCTTTAACCTATTATATTATGTACTAGATTTTGATCAGTCTTTGACAAAAAATTTTCATGTTCGTCCAACCTCCTTTTATGTTATATTCTGTTTTAATTATTAGAAATTCCGAAAGCCACAGTCATTTGATGATCAACTTATTTCAGTGTTGGTGTAATTCACGTTCATCCAAGGACCAATATTTGCAGATTGTCCCCCTATGGAGTTACAAACAAGGAATATGCATGATAACTTGATGAAAACATTGATCTGTTATACTGTACGAACAAAAGTGAGCATCTGCTGTATTGGGAGACTAACAGGAAGAAAAATATTCATGACTAAATTCAACTCAGAGAACAGACATGAACAGAATTAAAGGCAAAGAAAGAAGGAAACAGAGCCAAGCCAACAGAAATAATTTATTGGTCTTCCGGTTACAAGGATGGTACTGCAGCCACATTTCGCACATCCTCAATCTAGTCGCTCCATCTGCAATCAAGGTCAATATATCAATCCTCCAACCACGAACTTGTTTCTATTAAAAATGTATGCCAAATAGGCGGTAGGATCCTTAAGCATGCTCTCCACAAACGCAAGGATTATACTGGAACTTACCTTCCAAAGGCCGTCATTCAGATAATGCATGTTGTCCACTCCGATTCCTTTGTTAATTGACCTTCTGTAAACGGAGCAGACAGGTCAAACTTATTAATATACTGATCAGAAGGGGAAAACAAAGAGTGGTTTTACACTCATAAAACTTTCCTGTCAATTTGAGACACTGATTATCTGTTCCTCAATTGATTTCTAACATTCTCTTAGTAGTGCTCACATTTCAATTCTGCTTATAGCTTTACAATATTGAAGAATTTGAGGCAGAGCTGTTGGGGATGCAGGTGGAAACAAACAATTCTTTTTTTTTTTTTTTTTCTTTTAAGGAAATATTTGGTAGGATGAAAAGATTTGGAAGTAACAAATGAAAGTTTAGACTGGCAGGCAATGATTTATAACATATTGGTTTATGCCAATACTCCAGAGTTGAGCCAAGATATTGTTCCATTACTCTTCAGGTGAAAATAATAGAAAAAAATGGTTTACCAATTTGGACTCCCCATTAAAAAAAAAACTTGTTAATTGAAATTATTTATAGCAACAAAGGTTAGACAATAACTTACATGTCTTTAGCAGACATCTTCGTAAACCCAATAGCAAGAGCATGTTGCTTTCCTTCAGCCATTATTGCCTGAGATTTTTTGTTTTTCATATCAGAAAGACACAGAATGACATAAAAATGCAAGCATCTTCAAAATTTTAAAAAGATAATAAAAATAAAAAAGAAGAAGAATAATAGCAAAACATTTAAGCAGCATACCATAGCAGAAAACAATGCAAAGCAATTTAACATCAGCAATAACAAGCATGGACAAGCGTATATATGCACGCAGATAGGACGAAAGAAGGACAATTCATACCACAGGAGTTTCTGCTTCCACTTCATCGTCCAAAGCACCACCCGGTGATGTAAGACCGGGGCACATTATGTTTGCACCAGCAAGGACAAATTTTATAGCCCCCCGATCTACTTGTAACTTTTTCATTATATTTGGATCTGTAATACCAAGAATACAGCAAATCAATGGCAGAGTAATAAGGAACCAACAATGATGTCAATGTGAGAAATTCAAGTCTTAGTCGGTGTTTTGTAGATGCATAATTGCAGGGGTTGTGAAGCAGTATTAACGACAAAGCAGAAAAATCAAATGCAACATTGACTATGAACTTCAAGGATGACAAGTAAAAGTATATATAGATTTTTTTTCTTCAGTTAGCCTTATTCTTTCTGTCTGTCTTCCTCACATTTATACAAGTATGAAGTGGATTTTGTGAGACAGCACATCCTTGTCCTTACCCACTATCGTTTTCTTTTACCCATTCCCTTCCCTCTTATTCTCTCCTGCTAAATGAAGTGTAAACACAATACTCTGTGCAACTCTGAATTTATGCAAAAGGCTTCTCAAATACTCTGAATAAGGGAAAATTAAGAGATGATGAGACTCAGGACCGTGATGCTAATTTGATTTGACATTCTTGTTTATCCTCTTGTTCAAACAATTCTGAAACAATCCAAAATATTTTCAATCTTGAAAATTTCATCAAAACATATCAGATCCATCATGCTATTGAAGTAAAACACACCAATCATGAGATAAAAAATTCAGTTGAGAAAGCAACAGTATACATTGGTGAAGAAGCCGAAGGGTAGGCATGTAAGGGCCATCACGGATATTGAAAAACAACGGAACGCTATTCACCAGAACGAGGTTCAGATGATTCTGACTGCAATGGGAAAGGGGGGACATTGTCAGAATTATGATTCAGATATTCAAGAAATGAACATAAAGAAACAAACAAGTTAATCAATAATTAAATACAGAAGCAGAAGCAAGAAAGTTACAAACCATTTGGCAACAATCAAAGGTGATTTCTTGGGAAGCAAATCGTCCAACACTGGCTCAAGTCCTGGGTACTGCAATGAAATGAAACTTCGGTTAAATAAACACATAATGCAGTACTTGGAAGTCAACCATCAAATTCTAAGAAGCAGAAAAATTAAAGGCTGAAAACATCCACAGTCTACACCTCTTCAGCAATGCTTTGCCGAATTTTGCGCTGGACAGATGCCTTCACTTGATTTTGCGCGGACACCTCTTCAGAAGAAAACCTACAATGTAATGAAATGAAACATACATGACGCATAGCAGGTTATTATTCTTAGCAACAGAAGCAATATATTTATTTAACAGAAACATATGCTGCACATATGAACACAAAAGAGGACAAACAGTCTAGATTAAAGACCATAAGGTCGTAGGTGAAAGCAAAACCTGTGAATAGCCAACTTCAAGCATCAACAGAAAGTGATAATATTACATAGTACATCCACCAGGGGTCAAGATAAATTGCATTCATAACCTATATTCTACTCACAAATTGCCACACAATGCATCATTACCATAAACTTTGTGCCTCCTCAATCATTGCAATACTCATTCATAAATTATGTGACATAAGTTTGGGGTGTGCATACACAACATTCTCTTGTTCAAGATGTAAGAGTATTTGATCCATAATTGATACATCTCCAGCTATAATAGACACAGAAACCCAATCAGCTTGAAAATTCACATGCATTTAAAGCAGGTGAATGTAATCAATTCATCTGTAGAATTGGCCACAAAATAAATAAATAAACTCAAAAAGTTAATCTTACACCAAATTTTGCACCACATCTAAACAAATCCCTGCTCATATATCCCAATTCCAGAACCGCTAATTAAAGGTATACCAATTAGCAGAAAATTATTCTGTGATATAAATGAACTTAAAATATTAAAATTTATACAAGAAGATATACATATAACGACCTTAATGTCAATTCCTAATGCAGAATTATAAATCATGTTCTCAAATTTTATAAAGCACCCCACGAAGAAACTAAATTACCTACATAAAATTCACAAGACCAAACAAGCCATAGCCGTTGTTTAGCAAGCAAATTAAAAGCTGAGAATACCAAAAGGCAAGAAAAAAAGGGTCTTTTTTCTTTTTGTTTCCTCAATACAACCATACACCAAAATACACGTCCCATGATTCATCAAAATACAAAAGAGAACAACAATACACAGCCGATAAGAAAACCAACATCTTAAGAGAGAGAGAGAGAGGTGTTACTTTTTGAACATTGTTGTTACGAAGAGAAGGAACTCGAGAAACTGAAGTACGATGATTTTGCTGTTCCGGCTTCGAGCTAAAGTCTCTTGCTTGAGTTACTTCGCTGATCGTGTGCAACTGTAGGGAGATTGAAGATTGAACGCTCGGCACCGGTCCGAGGAACTTAGAGCTGGCCCGCGTAGCTATAAAGCCACAGTTGTTGTTCTGTCTCGGTTCGAGTTCGAAGAGATCCAAATCTAAACGGGATGCGTCCGGTTTTCTTGGGCTGGACTCTGTTACAATTGCTAGGATTTGGGGCTGAAAAAGTTGGACTCATTTTGGTTTTCTTAAATGGGCCTAATCCCTACTCCTTGATGAAGATATTGAAAACGATACACACTATGGCTAGGGACATGAAATGAAGGTGGCAAACAAAATTGTTGATAAGCCATTGTCGGCCGAAAGGAAAGGCACACGAAAGCATAGGGGTGGTCCTGTGGAGTGTTATATCATTGAATTGAGGCCCAACCAATACCTCCATCATAATTAAGTGCAAACAAGATAAGAGATCCTTTATGTCACTTCTATCTTTAAAGTGGCATCAAAATAAGATGCCCCGTGGCACGAAAGGGACTCAACCCTCCATTTTAGATGTATAAATTCATTCTTCGTTATCAAGGTGCATGGTCAACTTGGATGGCTCCACCATATTTAATATGTTTGCATTATCAATTTTCAAAAGTAATAATAATTGATTATCAATTGTTTGTCCCCATTGCAACCTTGATTGCATGTTTTGGATGTTGGTTAACCAAATTGTAGATGAAATTGAATTCTACATAGGTTAGTTCCAAGAGGAAGATATTCTTTTTCACACGATTTTGTTACACACCTTAAGTTAGGTGCATATCAGACAGACAACATTCTGTGTTAACCGAATAGCTTTCTCCATGTAAGTGAGATTTTGACACTCAGCAACAGCAAAGACAACGAAAGCCCACATGCAATTCCGAATATCATAAAAGTAGAAGAAGACATCAATGCAAATTAGTAAAGAAACAAGTCGGCACATACACATGTAATCATGCAAACCTGTGAAATTACAGATGTAAAACGTGGGTTAAATCTGACCAAACCTTTGTTGAAATGACGAAATCGCCTTTACACTATGATGATTAAAGTTCAAGCTTATAAAAATAATTTCGTAACTTCGCGGGAATTAAAAACTTATTTCATATGAATGAACAAATTGTATGATTATTTGCAGAAACATGAATGTATTATTTCATTTTCGTACCTTCGTTGATCATCGACAACATATACCCACAGCGTACTGATATATCTACTACGTACTCTCTCTCTTCCCCTCCCCTTTGTTTTCTCTCGTTTACATGCACCTCTCTCCATCGCCATCGCCACTTAATAATTTCATCTTTGCGAACAACTTCTCTTCTCCTTCTCTTCCTCTTCCATGGCTGGCTTAAGCTTCTTCATTGGCATCATCGGTTAGTTCGTTATTATTTTCAGCTGGTTTCTTCTCTTTAATTTTCAGCCGGTTTCTTCTATTTAATTTTCAGTAGGTTTCTTCTCTTTAATTTTCAGCTGGTTTCTTATATTTCTTTAGGATTGATTATACTTCTTGGTTTTCCCGTTTAATTTGTTTACTGCAGGGAATGTAATTTCGATACTGGTTTTTGCTTCTCCCATGTAAGTAAAACCATCTAAAAAATAAATTCCTTTTTTTATATTTTCTCTTGAATTTACAGTCAGTAATATTATAATCTGAATGGGTTTGATGATGTCTCAATGTTTTGTATTGTAAAATGAAAGTGGATTTCAAACTTCAGAAGGTTATTGCACGAGTAACAGGATATACATGTTATGAAAAGTTTGGAATATTCTATATGTTATCTGAGACCATCACGTAGAAATCACTATATGCATATAGTTAATTATCTTTGCGAAGGGAATGATTGAGTCACGGATATGCTGCTGAAGTAAGCAAATTACTTTCACAGTTAGAAGAGAAATAATTTTTCTGTTTTTATGCGGAAGAATCTGAAAGGTTATCCAGGACAAGACATTGAATATATTTTCTAAAGAAAAGTTTTCTTTGAATTGAAGTAGAGGTAGGACCACTGTCCCGTTCCATCTTTATTTTCATTTCGTGGTGTCAAATTACAATGTTTTGTATTGCTTTATGTTGTCGATGATGTTTTCAGAAAAACTTTTTGGCGAATTGTGAAGAAGAAATCAACAGAGAATTACAAAGGAGTTCCCTATATAACAACTTTACTGAGTACAAGTTTGTGGACTTTCTATGGAATTATGAAGCCCGGAGGTTTGCTTGTTGCCACGGTAAACGGGGCCGGTGCCGTTTTTCAATTCATCTATGTTACCCTATTTCTCATCTATGCTCCAAAAGATAAAAAGGTGATTGATGAAATTTACTACTTGGTCAATGAATCGTTTATTTTCACCGTATAGACTTATGCAGGAGTTGGGCAGGCTATGCTATAGACTACTCAGCTCATTTGAAACAGTAATAATATTTAGTTAGTGAAAGTTAATATTTACTATTGCATAGTCCCATGCCGACCACCACATGTTAATTAATTGAACAGATTTTAGTTGCCCAATACGAAAAGAACTGAGGCTATTGTCCTTAATTGACCTACCATTCATACACCTTGAAGAATTAGTAGTTATTTTGACAGACAAATTTAAAATTAAGAGAGGTTAGCAGACGAGTTTATTAACTATGAGGTGATAGTGTTGGTAAATTTCTCCTTTTTTGCATCAACGATCAACTTCTCTTATGTTGCTGAACGGTGTTCTTGTGATGTGCTGTTGATTTACAGATTAAGACAGCGAAGTTGGCAGCGATATTCAACGTTGGTTTTCTTGGGATAGTAATTGCAACAACACTTCCAGCAATGCATGGGAAAATGCGTCTTACTTTTGTTGGAATCTTATGTGCTGCATTAACCATTGGCATGTATGCTTCTCCTTTAGCTGTCATGGTAAGCTCTATATATATATATATATATATATATATATATATATATATTCCTCTGCTTCTTCGGTCTATGTTTTCGGTATTGTCTGAATTAATGCAATAACAATTTTATTGTCACAATTTTTCATGTTTGATCACAGACAACAGTGATAACCACTAAGAGTGTCAAGTACATGCCTTTTTTGCTCTCATTTTTCCTGTTTCTTAATGCTGGTGTATGGTCAGCTTACGCTCTTCTTGTGAAAGATATTTATATTGGGGTAAGTTCTTTTCTCTCTTTTTATTTTAGGATATCGTTGCAATTGTCGTGTTTCAGTTTAATTTTTAAAATACTGACGGTTAAATGTTTAGATTATGATTCTTCTATGATCTGAACTTACCTAAAATTTGAAGGATCTCTTATTACTGTCTATTCCTGTTAATTTGTAATAAAGACTCGACAGTTAATGTCTAGGAATAATATAGACTGATCTCAATCTCAAGCCTTTAATCCACTACGCCTCTTGTATAAATGTAATAATAAAGCCTTGTTGGATACACACAACAAGAAAACGCTCATATGCCATTGCTAGTTATGCAAAGATTGACCAAACCATTTTCAGGTGCCAAATGCTCTAGGTTTTATCCTGGGTTCAGGTCAGTTGATTCTCTACACGATTTACAAGAACAAGTCGCCAAAATCAGCGGACACGATCAAAGAAGTCTCGGCCCACCTAGTGAAAGAAGGCGTCGAGATGCGTGCACGCGGCGATGATCATGATAATCACGATGACGGTCAAGAAACCAATGAATTGAACAAGCGGAGCCTTAGCAAGCAGGGAAAGAGCTTGCCAAAACCTACTCTTAGCAAGCAATACAGCTTGCCCAAACTCCTGAAGAAGACAGCTTCTTTGGGTCCTTACGATTTATACTCTAGTTGGTATCATCACTACGAGACAGATGTGGAAATGGGCAACACTTGATGATCACCCTTGATTTTCATGGAAATCAGGCAGAAACTGTTTTCTGAAAATGTCGTTGATGAGCTCAGTTTAAAGACTTTGAAAAGCTGTTGCTTACTACTATTTATGCATTTGTATCACTGCTGAAGGTAAACTACATATGTTTGAAGAGATGTCAGGTTTAGACTCATGAAATATTCTACCTTAATTTGTTGTGTTTAACTTATAAGGTAATAATACATTCTGAAATTAGCCAAATTACTTTGGAAGAAGGTTTGGTTACTCAATTGTGTAATTTGTAGGTAAACTCTTTCTTTTTCCTCTAAATATTAATCGTTTTTCTATTAATTAAACCACACTACACCTACTGTAATCTCGTCTCATCTTCCACAAGCACATTAAAAATAACAGTCAATCTTAGTGTTTGAATCTTCTGTCAACTCTCTAATCGATCAGGAAAATCTGAGAAAATCTTCTAGATTTTGATATCACGAAAACGAAAGACACGAATCATATTGGTTAATCAGCTCTAATAAAGAATAAACTGTTAAAAAGTTGATCATAGATATTGATTTTCCATGTATGGTAGGGATTTTACATATATTTTACAACATAGCTATCTATTGAGTCTTAATTTATTTATTAAAATCACTTTCGAAACCCTCCAAAGGGAAAACGAGACACTGTCGTGGCGGCTGTGTTATTTATATATACCTAAAAAAATGAACGAGAGTCACAGGAATCTTGATGGACAGCCACATTAATTCCAACGGCTTTTACATTCAAACATTATGCAAAGGAACAATCAGTCTACTATAGGTCATAATATTATACAACTGATGTCCAATCAAAATCCAGTTTTAACATTTCTATCTGATTAAATAATCATGCTTAATTAATTTTGACAGTGATCCATGGTATTTGGTATTCTAGATATACAAGTCAGTCATCGTCTGCTATAAGAAAAACATTTTCCTCAAAATAATATTAATGGACAAGGGCAGTTGTTTTTCTTTCTACTCACAATAGAAAGTTAAATGGCGTTTGGTGGAAAGAAAGTGAAAGAAAATATAAGAAAATGAAATTATAAGAGAGATGAAAAGAAAAAATATTCTTCAAAATATGATTCATTCTTGTTTTTGTATCATTACTTTATATATATTACTTTTCATTTGCCCAGGACTTCCTCTCCTCTTCTCTTCTCTTTATATATGACTCCCCCATTTTCTCCATTGCCAAACTACAAAAAAACCTATCAAATCCATTAACAAAGATGGAAAAAGAGATGGGTTCGCTTCCACACGTTGTAGAAGACTGCTTCGGCCTCCTCAAACTCTACAGCGATGGCTCCGTTTCACGTTCCCCAGTTGTTCACGTCGACATTCCTTTTCTCGACGATAGCGCAGTTCTCTACAAAGACCTTCTCTTCGACCAAAAACACGATCTTTATCTCCGCCTCTACAAACCAAAGTCCGTTCCTTCTTCCAAAAAACTCCCTGTTCTCTTCCACTTTCACGGCGGTGGTTTCTGCTTCGGCTCGCGCACATTCCCCAAAAATCACAACATCAGCGTCCGCCTTGCCAGGGTGCTTCAAGCAATGATCATCGAGCCCGACTACCGTCTGGCGCCGGAGCATAGGTTGCCTGCGGCTTTAGACGATGCATGCTGTGCCCTAAAATGGCTTCAGGGTCAAGCCAGCATGCATGAAAACACGGATGAGTGGCTGGAAGGCGTTGACTTTGACCAAGTTTTTGTGTTGGGTTACTCATCCGGGGGAAACCTGGCTCACCATTTGGCGGTCCGGTTCGGGGTTGGTTCTGCTGAGCTCGCACCAGTTCGGGTTCGGGGTTATGTGTTGTTGTCTCCTTTTTTTGGTGGGTGTGTAAGGACCAGGTCCGAGGAAGAAAGGCCTTACGAAGGAATTTGGAGCCTGGAGATGTATGACAGGTATTTAGATAAAACTGAAAATACGACAACATCCAATAAATCCATATCATAAATTTTATTTATCTTTATTATTATTGTTATAATTGATTAGTTTTAAAATAAATAAGAAAATAAAATTAAAATTTTCACATGTTTGACTCCAGACACGTTTAGTCGTTCGATGTTATTGTGCTAATATATGTACTAGGTTTTGGAGGCTCTCAGTGCCCAGCGGAGCTACTCAAGACCATCCGTTGGTGAACCCATTCAGCCCATTGAGCCCTAGCCTTGCGACGGTGGCCGTGGATCCCCTCCTGGTGGTGGTCGGTGGTGATGAGATTATGAGGGATAGGGTGGAGAATTACGCCAGAGAATTGAAAGAGTTGGGGAAGAGGATTGAATATGTGGAGCTTGAAGGAGAGCAACATGGTTACTTCATTGATCATCCATTCTCAGCCGCCGCAGAGGGAGTGATACAAATCATCGGGCACTTCATGGCTGATAATTAAGACAACAAAATTAATGATGTTTTGTACGAAAAAGTCTACACTACAATACTACCAATATACTAAGATATCATCATCAGCATATGACATAATTTACCTTAAAAAAAATGAGATAATGTAGCAGTTACAACAAATAAATATAAAAATGGATTAATTTTGACCCTATCATCCGTCGTTCAACAATTCAACATATCACATTCGTATTATAAATAAAAAATTATAATATCTTTTATATTGATAAAAAAAAAAAAAGAAAAAAAATCTAATTCAAAAGAGATTTTCTTTCTTATTATTATTTTCTGGAAGGAAAAGTGAGGCACACAATTACTCTCCCGACATGATTTGGTCAGCAAGGTATCCTGATTGGGACCCGTTTTAATTTCCTGCAGTCCTGCGCTGGAGAGGCAATTATTTTCGGCATCCTAATATTAAATGCGTGCGTTTTGGTGGGTTTCTATGGTTAGCTGCCAAGTACAAACCACTTCTCGTATACACCCTTTCATCTTTTTCCATTGTAAGATGGTAATCATACACAATTTTGAGTATTTGATTAACTTCTGAATACATACAAGATTAAAAAAATTCAACCAAAAGGGCAGTAGACAATCAATGTGTCGATGGCGTTTGATCAACATAAATAATTGAGATTATTTTGCCTTTTTAAATAGAGCGAAAAAGATTTGGTAACAATGATAGTGATCTAGAATAATTGTCTGTTTTCTACTATTAATCCACCATAACCAAAATCGAGACAAGGACAAGCAGCACAAGGAAGACCATTTCTTAAATTAAGTGGGCAGCCTCCATTCAATTTAGATCCAGCAAATCTTATAACTTAACTAATAAATTGTATCTGCGAATCTCCTTCTCTCTTCTTGAGCTTTTTTCGAATCTTATGTCAGAACATTAATCTTCAAAATCCATTCCACAAGAAAATTTAGCGTAGCCTTTGAACTAGAAGCCTTGAACTATATCTAGCTGCCTAGCACATATTCTTCACTCCTCAAATCAAACAGCTTTCCTATATCAATTTTCCTGGCAATTCAGAGCGTTCTGAGCAATCTCTCTCAGCATGGCTGCCTTAATTTTCATTTTTGGCTTGTTAGGTAGTAAACTATAGCTTAATTTCTCTTACTCTCAGTATGGCGATAGCATTTTCGATTTTATTTGATCGATCTTGATTGAATCTGTTTCCAGGCAACATAACGACCGGCCTGGTTTATCTCTCTCCGGCGTAAGAGATAATTTCATCTATCTATTTCCTCCATTAAATTAGTTTGTAATCTCATGTGCTGTAATATCTTTCAGGAAGACGTTTTGGCATATCGTGGAGCGTAGATCGACCGAGGAATTTGAGAGCCTTCCTTACATATGCAAATTGCTAAACGCATACTTTTGGGTTTGGTACGGAATTGTGAAGCCTAACAGCGTGCTTGTCGCCTCTGTTAATGGTTTTGGAGCCGTCTTGGAGATTATTTACGTTCTCATATTTCTTGTTTTCGCTCCTCCAAGAATAAAGGTAAGTTCCATTTTAATGTTTCTAAAAGTATGTAACATTGAAGCAAGCAATTAAGTTATGCACATAAGTGGTGATCAAATCTGATAAATTTCAGGCTAAAACTGCCATACTTGCCGGGGTTCTGGATGTGGTGTTTCCGGGCGCAGCTGTCTTAATCACTCAATTATTTTTCGACAGAGATGTGCAAATCGAAGTTTCAGGTGTTTTATCCCTTTGCTTCAGTATGGTTGCCTATGGTTCACCTCTTTCAGCCATGGTGAGAAATCTTTTTCATATATATCTCTGTCATTTTCATGGAATATTATTTATCCATGGATCCAACCCTGGAGTTAAATACAGAAAACAGTGGTGATGACAAAGAGTGTGGAGTACATGCCTTTTCTTCTCTCATTTATCCTTTTCATAAATGGAGCAGTTTGGACCGTCTATGCAGTGCTTACGAAAGATCTTTTCATTGGAGTAAGTTTTCATTATTATATCTATTATCATGGAATTGATAATCACCAAGTTGAGACAGTGATAGCTAATTAAAGTTGAAATTCGAATATGGCTTGCATCATAGATTGTGGGATTTAAATCTGTAATTATTGATATTTCTTGTTAATTTATAGATACCAAATGGGAGTGGATTTGTTCTGGGCACAGCTCAGTTGGTGCTGTATGCAATGTATTGGAAACCAAAGTCATCCAAGAAAAGTTCGAGTGATTTGGAGGATGGATGGCAACACCAACGCCTTATTTCGGCTGACAATCCTGAAAAGAGTCAAGGGTAGATCCCTGCTGCATGTGAGAAGAACAGGAGGCAAAAATAACTGTTACCATGCCAGTTTCTTTAGAAGATGAAGCTATCAATAATATTGCTAATAGGTAGAAATTGTATCTTCATCTATAAAAAAATAAATAAAAACAATCGGAATCCAAGAGTTATCATTTCATTTCCTAAATTTTGAATGTAGTCAAGTCTTTAACATTGTAAACGATGTGCAAGATGACTTGTCACTTGTCAGTACTATAATATTTCATGTAATAATGTCGGGATAATAGTTAAGGACCATAATTACTGATAAATTTATTAATTTCAGGGTTAAGCCGCCATTGTAATAATTTATAGATCCATGAATTGATAGGTCAAATTTCCGAATCTCAATCTAAACATTTGCATGTGCAATACTTACGAAGAGGTACCTAATACAGTATATAAAAATGAAAGCACCTGTGATTGCATCTATCCATTCATCACATTGGGATATGGTACTGCTCCAGATTTGCCCACAATTAGCAGTGAGATCCTCTCCTCGTGGTGGGTGAATGAGCACGTGTGAGCGTTGAACAACTGTCAGTCAACTGTGAGACATGAATAAACTAGCAGGTTTAATGTCGAGTAGTCAATTAGGTCGTCTCATCTCTAATATTCACAGTACCGCTCATTTCAAACTTCAACCATCCAGTCAGCTGGGCGTTGATAGGTAGGTGGAGGTGGAGTTGGGGGAAATATCAAGGGAATTTTACTGGTGTTAAGATGTTAACCAACTCCCACTTTGATTGATGCAAACGAGTCTCGGTTTAGAGACAAACCAATGACACCAGCAGACTAAAATGCACTAAATCTTTATAATAACATTGTTTTCAACTTTAGAAATGGTCAACGCCAGTAAGACCAAGTTAGCAAGGCAAATTTTACACAATAGCATCGCTCATAATGCCATTAACCAAAGAGAACCCTTGGTTATACTGCTCCTCGGCCAAGTCCAGCTAGCTAGTTCTAACGGAAGAAAAATGGAGTCTGTCTGTGTCTCTGTCATGTCGTGTATATTTAATTTTCAGAGACAAAATACATTTAATTTCTGTTGATAACCTCTCCCAACCTCCACATGTTCTGCATCTGTTTAATATCAAATAATGGTACTGTTATATTGCCTGTGGCTGTCCATCCATTGGTAGCTAGATGCCAAGCATTTTATTAATTAAATTTTCTTTAAGAAACTATATGTATTAAGACTTTATGAGAGATTCGTCAAAGGATGCGTTTTCCTCTCAAAAACATATTATGTTTAAAGCAACTGGAGTCATAATCATATTACTCGACAAATGGTCACACAATTCAACACACACACACACACACACACTCTGTATTCTAGCTAATTCCTTTGCAATACAGCATAAGTTGTTCCTCAATATGGAAGAAAGCAGCAGCCTAAGTTTCTATGTTGGAGTAATAGGTAATAATATTGTTCACCAATTTCGTGATTCACCCTGTACTGTTTTCTTTGACTACTTTGATTTTCTTATTGTATTTCTTTCAGGCAACATCGTCTCAATTTTACTCTTTCTTTCTCCAGCGTAAGTAATTAATTGAACCCCTGGTCTGAAAGAATGACATCCGTTGCAGAACTTTCATATCTATTTTTACTTGAAAGAGCTTGAGAGCCTGACTTACATTTGCACGCTTTTGAGCACAGATTTATGGACATATTACGGAATTATCAAGCAGGGATAAATACTCGTAGCTACTGTAAATGGGTTTGGTGTGACAGTTGAAATCGTTTACATAACTTTATTCCTAGTTTTTGCTCCTCCAAGGATGAGGGTAAGCCGTTGATTAAAATCTGATAATCATGATCACCATGATAGTGAATTGTGATGATCGTGCGTTATTGATGCTTGATTTGTTATGATATATTTATAGTCTAAGACTGCATTACTAGTTGTGTTTCATATAAACGATGAGCAGTACTTGGACTTGGAGGATTCGACAGCACCTCATATTATCATCTTCTTCTTCTACACCCAAGTATTTCATGAAAACACGAAATCCTTATAAACATCTTGTAATTATTTCATAAATGTCTCATTTCATATAATACTTATCACTCACTCATGTTATCTCGTCTATTTATATTTTAACAACACGTTAAAAAATATATTTAAAAATAATTTTTAAATATAATTATCATAATTAATATAAAATTAAAAAATAATAATAACAAAATTTTTAACGAGTAGCCCTAAATATTTTGTCCTAAATTGTTAAATGACAATAATCTAGGTGGAGGAATTGTAAATACTAAAAGATATCATAGACTTGTATATTGGGCCATATTTTAAATTAGGCCCATCATTTGTGTCCGGCACAAGTTTTCCTGCCCGACCCGGTTTTCTTCCAAAAAAAATGTATGTATTCTGTGCATATATTGAACAGTAGAGAGAAAAGCTCAGCGTTTTCCCTTCCAACTACCATTCCATTCTGCGGCATTACGATGCATATATAGAGAAAACAAGAATCAAACAAACAGGAACCAGAAACAGAAACCCAAAAATAGAGATGGGTTCTGATTCATTTTTCCCAAAAATTCTTTGCCTTTTTCTCCTTTTCGTCACATTTCCACCATCTTTTGCAGAGAAACCAACGGCTTACGAAGTGCTCGAAGACTACAACTTTCCCATTGGAATCCTCCCCAAAGGGGTTCTTGATTATGAGCTCGAATCGTCAACGGGTAAATTCTCTGCTTTCTTTAACGGTTCATGCAGTTTCTCTCTCGAAGGATCGTATCAACTCGCATACAAGCCAACCATTAAAGGTTACATTTCAAAAGGAAAACTTTCCAGCTTAGAGGGTGTTAGTGTGAAGCTTTTCTTCATCTGGGTTAATATTGTTGAGGTTTCCAGAAATGGTGATAGTCTTGAATTCTCTGTTGGGATAGCTGGTGCTGACTTTCCTATTGATAATTTTGAAGAGTGTCCTCAATGTGGATGTGGATTGAATTGCAATGGTGTGAAAGTTAAGAAGATTAGATCAGATCTGTTAGTTTCTTCCTTTTAGTTATATGTTTGGATAGTGTAATCGTTCTTTTGGGATTTTGAATTTTGTATTTGTGTTTAATTGTGATTAATTTAAACGGGATTTGCTTATTTTGGTAAATTGTTATTGTTTTCGGAATTATTTATCTAGTCTGTTGTTAGTTTTTAATGGTTTCTCTGGCTCAATGTGAACACTGTGTGTCCAGTGCGGATGAAGTAGTTTATTCCGTATGGGTAGAACTTTCACTTTAGTTTGATTTAATCTGCGACTAAAAGTTACTAGAATTCTTAAAATTGGTTTAAGGTATCATTTTTGAAATTTTTTGGCATATGTTCATTTGATAGCCAGAGAAGTTGTGATTTCTATTTATGACACTAAAATAGAAAAGGATTTGCGATTTGTCTACACCGAACTGCTTAGCTAAATTCAGGTGAAAGTGATTGAGGTAAGGGCTTCTATCAATACCAAACAAGTGAGTCATCAGTCAGCAGAATTATCCTTCAAGTCTATCTGGTTTGCTCACTGCTAATTGTTGCTTTTGGAATCATGATTTTTATGGTCCAAAGTAGAATAACTTGGAGACAACTGAAAGTCACTCACATGCTATTAGTCCGAATCTGCACCTATAGCTTTTGTGTTATATGTATTATGATTGTCAATAATGCAAGCATAAAGTATTAGCTTGTGTCTAAAGTTTGATTTTGCAGAGTCCTTTTTCTCTTTTTCATCTCTTAAAAGGTAACGACAGCTTAGTAATTGCAAAATTCTTGTTTGTGGAACACATTACAGATAGCATAAAGCCAATCATTGGTCTTGTCATATCGCCAGTTTATTCTTGCAATTATTTTTCTTTTTCCTATGTTGTTTTGGTTTAAATGTAGGCTGCATAAGTTCATTTTCCCATCCTTTTTAGTTTAACTTTTGTCACATACGTCATGGGATGGAGGAGTAAGCTCATATCAATCATGCAATTCAATCACTATGTTGGGTTCCTCTGGTGTGTTTTTCAAGACCTTGGTTCTCCCAAATAAGCTGATAGAGATATCTGTGGATAGTTTTGTTATATTTTTTTATTTTCATTGCAGTTCCTTGCCTATTATGCTTACTAGAGAAAAGAAAAATGTTGTTTTATCGAGAGCTTATGTCGTGACAGAACAGTGTTTAGAATAAAGCAAATAGTATCTGAGTGCTAGAATCTGTAAGCGGACTTAAATCTGTTATAAGATGCCTATGTTCACGCCATCATGGTGATGATTTTGGAATAGCAACGAGGGACGAATATGAGCCATAGGCTATCACCAAATTCTATAGGCAATCGAATGAAATGCCTGGTGAACAGAAACATTGAAAACCACTGAAACTTGTAGAAATCATTTATTAGCTAGAGTTCCTGTGTGGAACATATTCACAGAGAAGGAACCTACCGCGTGAATCTCCTGGCTAATGTTGCACGGTGTTGACATCTCACCTAAGTTTCTGACAGAGAAGTTTGGTCTTTCCTTATTCTGTGAGGGATAACATATTTCCTAGCTTTCTGCCCTCGGACCATACCTTTGAAAACGCAGATTGTACTCTAGGACTTTGATCTCTTGATCAATTCTAGCTCGATTGGTAGATGTGAATGATATTATGCAGCATCTTAAGGGTTACTGTTCTGCGTTTTCCAGAATTCATAATTCTGCCAAGCAAGAACTAACCAATACAGGCCGAACATTTCTTTTGTCAATGAAGGCACCTTAATGTTCACACTTGAAAGAGCTTAGAGAACAGCCATCTAGGTTGAAAGCTGAAAAATTCTTCACAATCCCAGAAACACAGAGGACATGTCATTTGACTTGATTGAGAGAATGTTTTAAACGTGTCTATTTAAACTCAACCAAACACACACTTTACTCAAACATTGTTCCGAAAGGACTTGCTGTCTGCTTTATACCTCCAGTTTAACAAATGCTTTCGCTTGGGGTGAGTTTCAGTTTGGCTGTGCTTCATCCGATCTTCTCTGTATATGAGCCTGAGCTGCTCCATCAATCGAAATCTTTAGTTAACTTGACAGAAATTTCTTCCTCCTGTGTTAACGTTATGCGGGAAAGTTGCATAATCTCGAAAGGAAATTGAGATATAAAATTTTACATAATTTCCAAAGAAATTCTCACCGTATAATAAATTAGAATACAATGTGACTGAAGAATTTTGAAAATGTCATAGAAACATTGGAAGCAAAGTTACTGTCGTTTTACTTGTTGATTGAATAGGATTAAACGTTAATATAAGTCAATATTATCAAATAATCGAAAATGGACAAGGAAAGAACCTGAACTTGCATTATTTTAACTCAATCAACACTAAGAATGACACCCTAGATTCCATTTTAGAATCCTGGAAGAAGTTTATCACTTGACACAATATATATATATATATATATATATATATATATATATAAAAGATTCCAGATGAATTGAAAATGAGAGAGGAGGCTGATTTGTGGTATCCAAGTACCTAAAATAATGGAGATCATGGCTTCCGCACCAGACATTTCGTTTATGCTGCAGGCCAACGTGGCTTTCTATAGTTTATTGGGACAATAATATTCAGATTTCTGAGATTTTATGTTCTCAAAGGACATAATTCGTGCATTTACATCAAATAAGTCCCCAACCGACCTCACCTATGTGGGTATGATAGCATATGCCTACAGGCCATGACACCGAGGACAATGGAATAATTATTTAACATTATAAGGGTAATTTGTTTATTTAAGAAGAATTATGCACTCATTTGAAATATGAAGATATAAGATATGTTTATCTATAGTAATATAAAGATTTAGGAACCTAGATGTTATTATCCCCTTATATGTGTGTGTAATATAAATAGAGGATCAATAGACAACAATCCTGAGGGAAGAGAAAGGGCAGGTATCCTGATACCAATCTCTGGTCTGCTGCTGGTGCAAAAGACTTTAAAAAAAGGCAAAAAATATAACATAAGACTTTCAAACAAGGCGGTTTTGCTGATAATCTGAATCCATACTTGTACACAAATACATGCATTACATGAATGTCTCTACTTCATGTGACGATGACTTGAAAACTCTCCACGTGTACATCTTTTTTGGCTTTACCTTCTCTTGCCTTTGAAGATTTCAACCATTACCTAATTGGATTTTATCCTTTTTAACTGTTTGGCTGAGGAGCAAGTAATAAACAAAGTAAAATACATACAGAAAATGACAACCTGTGTTCATTACCTGTTTATCTCCTCATTTTCTTTTTCAAGCGTCGATATTTTATTTATTTTGATCCTTCTTTTATTTTTATGTCGAAATAAGGTTATCTGCCTCCCATTCTCTATAGGTTGGTTGATCATTCATCTAGCTCATTAATTCAACATATAAATTCATTTGGTTTCTCTTTGTTGACCCTATTTCTGTCTCTCTCTATATATATCCCAAAAGTGGGGCTCGATTCATTTTTCCCTCTATTCATCGGACAATTTTTTTTTATTTCTATTTATATCCTCTCTTTTCCTAGCTTTACTTTCTTGTTGAAAAGTTGAGGGTTTGATCTATTTCTGTTAATTAAAAAATTTAAGATTTCTTGTTTCTCTCTAAAAGTGACGCTTTTGTTTCGTTGTTGCCCTTTCTGGGTTGACTCGAAAATCTTGATTCATTTATCTATCTTTGCGTTATTTGTCTAATATCCTGTAGACCCTTTGGTTGAATCTTCTATAAATTCAAGATTCAATCTTGATTGGTTCAGTCTGTGTATATATGTATAAAGAATGATGATGATGACAATGGAAGGAATGATGGATAAAGCAGTATTGGATGATATAATTAGGAGGCTGCTGGAAGGAAGAGGGGGCAGACAGGTGCAGCTTTCAGAGGGAGAGATCCGTCAACTTTGTGTCAACGCTCGCCAAATCTTCCTTTCTCAGCCCAATCTTCTTGAGATTGAAGCTCCAATTCGCATCTGTGGTCAGCCTTCTCTTTCTGGTTCTGTTGATGATATTGAATTGTGAAGTTAGACAATTTTTGTTTTGTGGTTATTCGTATTTCAAGGTTTGTGTTGGGAAAGATTAGGAGGGAATCACTGGAAGGAAAATTGTGATTTAATTTTTCTTTTTCTTGTAATTTGGTATGATTATTGGGGGATTAAGGAAGATTAATTTCTTATGTAGGCATGCTTAAAATTAATTCTGGACATGAACTTTATAGAGCCATCCTTCATTAGATGTATTTTAATCATGAAGTGAGTGTAACTTATATGTTCTGTTGGTGTTGTGAAAATTGGGTAATTGTCCATGTGAAATTGGAAGCCAGAATGATTTTTATTTTTTCTTATAAAGTGCCTTTTGCTTTTGTGCATTTGTATTGTCCCTCCTTTCGCCCTTGCTATCCGTTATTTCTGACATTATAGACTTCTTACAGGCGACGTCCATGGTCAATACCAAGATCTCCTCAGACTGTTTGAGCATGGCGGCTACCCTCCTTCGGCAAACTACCTCTTTCTTGGGGATTATGTTGATCGTGGCAAGCAAAGTTTGGAGACTATATGTTTGCTTCTGGCCTATAAAGTAAGATATCCTGGCAAAATTCACCTCTTGAGGGGAAACCATGAAGATCCTAAGATCAATAGGATTTATGGATTTTATGACGAGTGTAAAAGGAGATTTAATGTTAGGCTTTGGAAAATATTTACTGACTGCTTTAATTGCTTGCCTGTGGCTGCACTCATCAATGAGAAAATACTTTGTATGCATGGTGGACTCTCTCCAGATTTAGAAAATTTGGATCAAATAAGGGATATCTCTAGGCCAACTGATATTCCTGATAGTGGTCTCCTCTGTGATCTTTTATGGTCAGATCCTGATTCTAATATTAAGGGATGGGCAGATAGCGATCGAGGTGTTTCCTGTACCTTTGGAGCAGATGTAGTTGCTGACTTTTTGGAAAAGAATGACCTTGATCTTATATGCCGTGGCCATCAGGTAAGCTACTTACATTTTCAGCAGACTGAATATCCATTTACAATGGCATATTTTCACTCATCTACGTGCAATAGGAGCATTTCTTAGCTTTAATTCTTTTTGTTTCGAGCCATTTTTGTGGTTCCCGAGGTTTGTGCTAGGATCCATTGTTGTGCTAACTCGTAGGAGAAATATTTCAGATTGTTGTTTCGCACCAATTCTAATTGTTATCTACAGGAAATGTATAATAATCATGTTCTGATAATAATTAAGCCCTCAAAAGATCATCGGATTGTGAGAGATTTCATATGAATGCACTTTCCATAACACACAACCGAGATCAACACCAGCAGTACTTCTGATGAGGAGCCTGAAAATTACTTCATCTACCGTCTAAATTAAAATTTTTCTGCTTTCAATCATAGGTGGTGGAAGATGGATACGAATTCTTTGCTAAAAGAAGATTGGTCACCATATTTTCAGCTCCAAACTATGGTGGGGAGTTTGACAATGCGGGTGCTCTTTTAAGTGTTAACGAAAATCTAGTTTGTTCATTTGAGATATTGAAGCCAGCTGATAGATCATTTCCGAGCACTTCTAATTCAAAGGGGGCTCTTAAGAAGGTATATTCACATTTTTTGATGATCCATTATTGGTATTTGAACATGCTGTGCTCCAGAACATGCTCTTACTTGAGATTGCTTTCTCTTATCTTTGTTTCAACAGCTCCCTAAAACTGGGAAGACTTGATGGAAAAACAAGGGATTTTCTGGAGATTTCATAGAGTTCAAGTAGGAGAGACAGGAAGCTCAATTCGTGGTAAAGTTTTGATTCCGCAAAGAAGCAGCGTGCTTTTTCTGAGATCATAGCTTGCTGATAATTTAATTGCAATCGAAAATATTATGAAAAAAGAAAAAACAATCTGTAAACTAACAACAAGTGCTTATCTTCTATGGAGGAACATAAATTTTTTGCATTTGACACCCTTTGATATCTTCCTGTAATAGCTGATTGGTGTGAGAATGATTTGAGGATGGCCTACCTGTGTTCTTGTCTGAGTTTTTGTACATTGTATTCGTGCTTTGATCAAGTTTCTCTTATTGCTCAAATGCCATATTCACAGGCAATATTGGAGGCAAACAGTCTCATTGATTGATTGACTAACATTGAATGGCTAATTTTTTGTACATATCATATTCTATTTCAAGTAATACTAATCTTTAACATCTTAGCAATTTCATACGCTTTAAGAGGATTTAAGTCTTCAACATTCAAATTCAATGAGGATGGAAAGCAAATTAAGCAATAACATGTTTTCAGGTCTACTTTGCTCTAACATTACTCTAGAATCGCCTTCCATCCAGCAAAAGTAAAATTCTCTGGAATGAACTAATTTTCGTTTGCAGATTCACTCTGTTTTCTTCATAAATGTTTGAATAACTTATCAATGCTTGCTAAGAAGTGCTTGACAATCAAACAATCAATATATATATATATATATTGTTTTATTTAGGTAAAAATTCTAATAGTACTAGTTTACTTAAAAAAACAATCTTACTTAAAAAATTGTACCAAACAGACCCTTACATGATTAGGCCATTGATATAGTCTCGGTAGTTGGCCAGCAGAGCTGCTTGCTCTGTGTAACTACCGTAAAACATTCTGACCACCGTGGTTATCTGAGAGTTGAAAAAAAAAATGCATTAATGTACATCATGTTCTGTTCATCAACATGGATAAGTATGTCAGTCGGCTTCCTATCCCGTTTCCCTGACTAACAGGAGATGTCTGGTTCATCTTTCCCTCCAGTTTCCTGGCAGCTCGTCGAATAGCTGCTAGCTTTTGGTGCTGACAATGGCTCCTTCTTTTACTGGATTATTCAAAGAAAAAGATCATTCAAACTATAAAGTACAATTTTAATCACTATGGCAAAATTACGTAACTGAACTGATCAGATGCAAGCCTGATCGCAGATTCTTCAGCAAAAGAATAGCAAGACTGGATATCCAGGTAATTTTTTAGTAAATATGGAACTTGGAAAAGCAATTAGTAAAAGCTCAATAATAAATAATAGAAATTGTCGACAAATATCAAAGTAAAGGTAGTTACTTTTAAAAGCTAATTTTAAAAAAAAAAAAAAACCCTTAATCTTAGAAGCAGCTGCAGGATCTGACTTGACAAACAATAACCCTGCTGTAAGAACCAATCCTCCCACTGCCCAAGAAATTCTTTCACTAAATTGCATTTCCTGCACCCAATGCTGGAAATCTTCTGATGTACCTATATATCAGCTTTCTGGGACATTTTAGATCGTGATGCTTAATTTCCATGAATCAGCAATCTTATCCAGAATTGCTCTACCACCATTGCAAAATGTTTCTTCCACATCAATATCTTTATCATCAGGCAGTTTTAACAGCAAAACTTGCAGTGCGGCAGAGTTCTGTCCATTAGAGACTCATTTCTCAGCTCTACCACAACAGAGTCGTGTACTCTACATGGTGCTCGAACCTAGCAAGTGAAATTCTCATCAGGATATTGAAATTTTCAAGCATTTGGAAAAATATATAAAAGTTCTTATTTTCAAAAAATCTGATTGATAAACTAAATGCCAGTACACAAGCCAAAACTACAAGATATTGCTTAATGAACTAATTTACTAAGCAAACCCAGGAGCTCTTGAACCTTGCTTGATGATGGAAGCATCGATCAAGTTAAAACAAATCCTCTTTCCCATCAATCACAGGGTTTATTTTGTTTTGAAAAAAGTGTAAAAAAAATGTTTGTTCAGAAGCCTAGCTTAGCAGGATGAACCTCCCAGGAGTGTGATTGAGTAGTACCAAACGTGTTCCAACCCCAAAAGTATTCACTAACCCAATCCACAACTTAAGAAATTAGACACATACCGGTGTCTTAGCGTCCATGGAGAAGTAAGCATTAGAGCAAGCCTGATAAACTCCGTCATAGATAAGGCACATAAACGAGGGGGTCCAGGTTGAACACCAACACTTGGATCGCAAATGAGTATTCCGATAATTCCAATAGATGCAAATTGCAAGCATTCTTGGCTGCCCTCCCCAGTCGAAGCCAGCCTCCTAATGGATAGCAAAGCAGGATGTGTCTCTCGGCAGCATCATCACCACTGGTCTTTTCGCGGATAACCCTACATAGTGTCAAATCATTTAGTCCCATGCTTACCTTTTTTAGAGGTTTTATTTCAAATGAGAATGGCGCAAAGCGACCACCTTGAGAAATAAATGCACTCTCCATTAAGTTTTCCTGCACATACATATATTTCAAGGAATTTAAAATCTGGAAAATACAAGTAAAATCTAAAAGCAGCCAATGATTGACGTCATCATAAATTTAGCACACAGTATCCAGACTGACCACAATATGCCAACTAAACAGTGGCCATAATGATATAATGTTCCATGATAATAAAGAATTTATACCCATAAAACTGTGAAGATTAACTTTCGCATACTCTTGTCCTGGGCGGAGGGATGCTCATCTAAACATCGACGTTTGTCATTATTTTGCCTTCTTCCAACAGAGTAATATCCTTTCCTACATATGCAAGTTACCGAAACTCTAAGCCAATGGGTTACAACCAGCATCGAAAAGAAGAACTCGGCACATTTTCATCCTTCAATACACCAAGAGGGAAAAGAGGGCGAACAAAAATCTACTCAGATGAGCTGTTAGAGCAAATATTTATCCCGTTCAAGTGAATTCATCTGTTCGAATATCGAAAACATCATAAAGACTGCGACTTTAACATCTATTTAGTGTCCGATTTTCATTATCTCAGAAACCAAAGCATAACACTTCAAGATTGAAAATCAAATTCCTCACCAGCCCATCCTGAGTGAAACTCCAGAAAAACCACATAGGCAAGCCATACAATGATGTATCTCAGAGGCCCACATGGGTTTGTCTGAAAATCGATGTAAGAACAACATCAAACCCAACGGAAGAAAGCCTAGCCTACCAGACCTTTGAACAAAATACTGGATCCGAAACATGTTGGGCCCAGGGACTAGATATATATCGAAACATTTGTGGGATGTTCCTTCAGCCCATCTACCAGGCCTTTGCAAAATATTTAAAAATTTAAAAAATAATAATAAATATTTATTTTATACTTCCGGAATAACCGCATACTGCAATGTGAGTGTTAAAAGATGCTAACCAAAAAAGTAGGCGCCTTCATTCATTTCACACCAAAATCCATCTAGATTGTTCCATCTTTAGCAAACATTATCTAAACCTCAAATCACAATCACCATAATGTCTGCTTCTCCAACAAGCCAGAGATATACAGAAACGCTGATACTTCATAACATCTTATTTCACAGGTAGGCAACAGCACTTATTAAGAAAACAAACGAAAGCCAATCGAATATCTGAGAAAGAAGCAGACAGTTCTTGTATACAACAAGAAGTTACACCACTACGTAGTAAGTAGGTACGCACGCACAATCTCTCTACATATATTAAAACTTATGAACCCGTCTCAATGACCCCGACCCCGAATCATTAAGCTCTGATAGATCCCGCAACTTGGTTGGCAAATATATATACATAGGTTAACATAAGTTGGAAGGTTTTGGCTGTGCGTCTCCTCGATCGTGTGATATCCTAGCGTTCACATATCACATGTCGTAAGAAGTAGAAGGGCTCCGGAGTCCAACCTCGTCCCTCTTCTCGTAGGCATCCGATGTAGATCGTCTTCGAAACCGAAAAGACTCTCTGCCACCACCTGAGCATCATCATCACCCACAGTGATGTTTTCTTTCTCAGTAATGAACTCTGGTGTGTTGAACATAATGAACTTTACCACAATTCAAACACATAATCATGTACAAATATAAACATAAACCACTTGTAAAATCCTTGTTTTATAATGTGGATAAAGATGTTTCAAAACAAAATTTTTAACTTTCACAGATGATAGAACCAAAAGCCTCAACTTCAATAACCTTAAGAAAACAAAATTTAAAAATATAATACTAACAGTTGGGTTGCATTAGTTTAAGCCCACCACTAACACGAATCTTTCCTTATACAGGTCTTAATCTTATATGACTTTTAAACCGGCATTAATCTGTCACAAAATTACTGCCTTCAGTTGTGTGTATTGGGTGCCTTTTAGCCAGCAACTCTTCTGTTTTCAAAAATCATACCATGCTTCTGCCTTCCTAAGCTTTTAACTACTAAAATAATTCTAATCAACATCAGAAAAAACTTAAAAAAGAGATAATCCTATCACGTTAATAAAGATAATATATACAAAAAATAAAAAAAATTATTTATTATAAATAAAAAATAAATTTTATTTTTAATTAATGTAATAAAAAAATTTTATAAAATTTATTTTTAATTTTTTTTCTTCCATAAAAAAATTTCCCCTCCATCGTTGATTAAAATTTTTCGTGCTGAGAAAGAGCACAAATAGGACTTGCAAGAAGCTATTGCCCCACATGGTTGTATAAATAATTAGAATAATATAGCAAAGCATCCAATACACCATTCCAAGAAGAAAACAAAAGGTACCCACCATCTAAATCAATATTTGGTGCTTGCCACATCATAGTGTGTTATCAATATTGTGGTGGATCCAACACTTAAATGGGAATCACTTCAAAATTATGTGAACATGAAGAAACAACTAGTACAACAACTACCATGTGGGCATTTAGGACTCCACCAAACAATGCAACTTCAATAACGGCAACACTCAAAGAGCCAAACATGGCCTAAAGCATCACGTAGGCCATGCATATAGTTATTGTACTGGGATAATGACAAATACGTCATTTTCAAAAATCGCATGGACAAAATCAATAATCTAATGCATCCACCAAACCTAACATAGCACTATCTTCAATAACATTGACTAATAATACATTTACTAAAATGACTAAATTACCCTCGGCCTAAAAACTGCTGAATGATAAAAAAGTATTTACTCAATTTACGTCTTCTATGGTTTGTCCGTGAGCTCCCGTTTTATATGAGAGGCGATTTCCGTCAATACAGATCATGGAGAGCGAGGGACAAATATGCCATTTAAACAAAAAGGCTTACCAGAGAAGGGAGATACCGGAGGAGTAGACCCAGCCGGAGATACTGGAGGCGAACCACTCTGGTAGCCAGGTGGTTTAACTATCATGATACTGCGTGTAACCCTCGTCGCATCCAACGGCGGCTCAACGTTGTCTGATCTCACGTTCCCGCCATCAGATTCTAACCACAACCAGTAATTAAAACATCACAAGAAAAGATAATACATCAGCATCTAATCCATTGATAACTAACAATGTTTCTTGACGCTTTATTAACCATAATTCATAAAGTTCTGTTCTGATTTGCAAGTAGCATTAGGATAGTGAAACTATAAATTTACTTCGACTAACTCGAAGCGCAAAATATCAGAGTGTATGATGGGAGTAATTCCCATGTTGTTTTAATTGCATGATTCAGGTTCATTTTTCTTTAGATAGTCTTGTTCAATTATGAACGTTATCAATAGAGCTGCTAAAAATGCGCCACCGGCCTATTTCATACCCTTGCCGGCACTTGTCCGGAAACCGAAGGTGGACTGCTTTCGTAGCTTGCCGAGCCCGGTCTCCGGCCGCGGCCCAGCCAAGGTGTCGTCCCACAACTGATCTAGCAAACCCATGGCTCACGCTAGCAAGACCTCAACGTTTTAACGAACTTCACACCCAGAAGCCGTCTTAGAAGGAAGTGACGGGTTTGCAGAAGCGTAGGTATTTAAGGCGGGCGTAGTGACTAAAAGTCGAACAAGTCCAGATTAAAACCCGAACAATTTTCTTGGAATCGGAGGAGATCTGGACCGTTGATGTAAATCTGATATTAGAGAGGTGAGGTGGCAAGTAGATCGAGGAGCGCGTCATAAAGGATAAGATCGAAATGACAGGGGGTGGGGCCCAAGGACTCGGAGAGTATCATACAAGGAGAGACAGGTGGCGGGTAAAGATAAAAAGGAGGTCGGTTGTCACGTGATGGGTGGATTTTGTCTAGGGTACTCCTCACTTTTTATCATTAGCCTTTGAATAACCTTGTGGTTTTTTTCAAATTACGAAATTGACCAGAAGAGATTCTCAATTTGGGCAATAACCTAAGGGTTTTTTTCAAATTACGAAATTGACCAGAAGAGATTCTCAATTTGGGCTCTATATTGGCCTTAGATTTGCTTAAAATTACGCAGAGAGAAGAACAGTCCACTGGATTCTCAGCCGCCAGCCACGTAGAAAATTGGATAAGAACTTCAATTGCCAGGATATGGGCAAAACGTTAAACTTTTTATTTTACAATTACACACAAATTGTCTCTGGAAATGCTAACAACATAGAACACAATAAGCAAAGACAAATGAATTGCAGGGAAAAATCAGCAGCCTTTCTAGAATTACACCAGAAATTAACAAGCTGATATCTATATAGATTGATATATTTGTCTAAGTTGTTTTGCCACATCCATCATAGTTGGCCTATCCTCTGCTGATAGTGATTTACATTTAAAACCAAGCTCAACAGCTCCAATGATTCATCTTCTCCTACTATATCCTTCTCATCAAGCAGATAATTTTCGATATATTCCTTCTGGTTGGTTTCCCCGTCATTCATTTCACGAAAACAAGTAGATTGTTTTGACAAAAGCTGCAATAGCAAAAGACCAAAAGTATAAACATCACTCTTCTCGTTGAAAGATCCTGTAATAATGTACTCAGGTGCAGCAATTCCCGATGTTCCTCTCACCGGGTCATGTATGTGAGTTTCACCTTCCGGAATAGACTCAGTTAAGCGGAAGTTGAACAGTTTGGGAGCAAAATCTTCGCATAATACGATATGCCGGGATGTGAGATCACGAAAAACAATTGGCCTTGAGAATCCTATGTGGAGATATGCAATTACGTTTGCTATCTCCATTGCAATCTTCAACCTATGTTTCACAAGTAAAGGGTCGAAATGGGATCGACGAGGGGAATTCAAACAATCACCAAGAGTTCCACCCTCTACAGATTCAAAAACTAGAACGGGAATTTCAACCACTAAACAGCAGCCGATTAACTTCAAAGCATTTTTATGATTCATTTGTGATGCAAATACAATGTTGTTTAGACAAAATTTGTATGCATCCCAAAATCCGTCGTCAACAAACTGCATTACAGATATTGCACGATCCTGCAAAAAACCCCGATACACTCTGTAATGAGATTCATGTATAACTACGTTCTGACGGTGGTAGTTGTTTGTTGCTGTCTTGAGTTCTTCCGCGGAAAAGCTACGCATTGGATTATATTTACCATTAGAAGAGGCAATCAACTTGTCTAATATTATTTTTCCATTTCTTATCATGAATGTCTTCGGATCTGCCTTTTCAATATCATGATACTTGCTTCTTGTCAGAAACGAACCCATCTATATCTAACCTGCACACAATCCCGTGAAATTGTTTTACTTCATTAACTTGCTAGAAGCATGCATGCATATTAATATTACGAAACAAGCAGTTCAATTTTTCAGGAAATAATATAGTTCAGTTTCCATAAGAAAAAGAGGCTGATAACGAGGATTTTTCCATGGGATGACCAATTCAAGAGACAATTTTTGGTTGTTTCTTTGAGATAAAAAAAAGAGAGAGAGGAAGGAGAAGAGAGAACCTTGAGAGAGCGCTTTGGAATTGGCACCTGAAGCAAGCAGAATGAAATAACCAGAAACTTGTTTCTTCTTGTGAGTACGCAAGCAAATTTATGAGAAAAATGGGCCACTAGAAATTTTCCGTAACTAAGCTAGGCACTTTCCATTATTTTATCAATTTTCAATGTATACTGACGCAAGAGATACATGATTTTACATCAGAAAACATTTAAAGCATTGCCCAGGTAAAGCAGGAATCCTGTTTGTCTACCATCAAAAGAAGCAGTCAACTTTCCTAAAACAAATTCTTTAATGCCGGACATGAGGTCTCTTCTTGTTGTGTTCTGATTAAAGATTGGATTTCTAAAAAACCAACTCATCTAACAGATCCTATGGAATATGAAACATATATAAACTAAATTAATAACACAAAAGGGCAAGAAAAATCATTACAGTTGCAATTCAATATGCAAAATTGCTGGCATGTATAGAAATAAGGGAAAGTACGCATAATTGAAAGGTGAGTGCCACTTGATTTAACTTTTCGGAATGTGAATGTCCCAACCCTTGGATTTGAGAGATGTTCATTTCACATTTATGCGATATTTAAGGAAGAGAAGAGAAGTAAAAAAAAGTTAATAATAGTTCACCAACAAGAGATGTAACGAAAGAAAAATACGCTGGCAAGGAGGATGTATCATGTACCAACGGATGCCAAAATTCGGGTATTAATTAAGATAAGCAGAACGTGAATTACCAAAAGAATCCATAGCTAGGTATCAACAAATTAATAAATTTACATGCAGAAGTAGTGACATATAAAGAGTCAGACAAGTGACAACGAGAATTTACCTATTGATATAAGATCGGAAATCTTTAAGAGAATGCTCTGCAAACAGGCACCTGAAGGTGAGGCAGAATGAAGATACCCAGATCGTGTTTCTTCTTGTAAGTATGAATGTATGCAAGTCTTCTCTTTCCCTTTTAAGTCAACCTGATATAATATAAATTTATGACAAGTTGGATTTTAGGCCCACAGCATTCAATGCCAGGAAATTTCCAAATTTCCTTTGCCAAGACTAAACTTCTCTTTTTCAAGCCAGAGACAGGAGTTGAATTACGAACCCATTTCTGTTAGTAGTTTAACCTAATTGTCTTTATTTTGAAAATATCGATTAAAATGTTTGGTAAATAATTTTTAGTTTTGCAATTGTGCATTAAATATCTTGGCTGTGGTGGGGGTGAGAGTTATTTGAACCCGTAAAATGCATGCATCATGATGGGGAGAGTTTTGACTTCTTCCTAGTGATGTAGTGTTAAATAACTGCGAATCTTAGCTTACTAACAGACCCATATATTTTTCTGAATTGCTTTTCTGCGTCATTCCTTGTTGGTCTCTCTTCTGCTGATTCAACAACACATTTAACAGCAAGCTCTATTGCTGCTCCTTTCCAGCAGATTGTTTACAACCATTCCCACGAATCATAGTATCTACGATGTCATCTAACGTATTACTTTCAATATGTTCTCTCACTTGATGCAGTAATAAATAATCATCTCTAGCTTCATCGGTAAAGTACATTTTTTCTCCAGTCAAAAGCACAAGTAGCAACTTACAAAAATTGAAAACGTCGCACTTCTCATTATGACAGCCGACAGTTGCATTGTGCCACGAGCAGGAAAGCAGGAAAAGATGTTAAAAGCAAAAGTAGCTGAAAATCGTGCAGAACTCCTAGGAATTTGCTACCTTTAGCTCTCTGTTACCATTAAAAATTCCTAGAATATTACCCCGAAGCAGACGTTCATGAATTTGAAAAAGAGAAAAATAGTAAACTCAACAATCACCATGCCCAATCATAAATCACATCCCACTAACTTTACATTGCATGAAAAAGAAATTAAACTAAAAAGGCAGCACCATTTAGTTGACCTCAATTATTAGGATGAGAACTTCAATTGGTAGGATATGGGAAAGATGTAGAATTATTCATCAAATGTAGAATGAGAAACTATAACTTGGTTGCACTGATATTCTCTTTTAAAGAGAGAAACTGTAATTTTATAATTATACATAAACTGTCTATGGAAAATGAAGACGTTAAATGCTAACAGCAAGATAATACATAATAAGAAAAGAAAAATGAATTGTAATGAAAAGGAAAGCCGTTGCTTTGACACATCCATCATCATTGGCCTATCTTCTGCTGCCTCTGATCTACATTTAAAACCAAGCTGAACACAAGTTCGCAGTTCTGCTTTAATGATTTATCTCGTCCTACTATCCCATTCTCATGAAACAGATGATTTTTAGTATATTTCTTCTTAAATTTTTTTTCGTCATGCATTTCGCGAAAGAATGGTTATTGTCCAGTCAAAAGCTGCAATAGCAAAATACCAAAAGTATAAACATCACTCTTTTCATTGAAAGATCCTGTAATAATGTACTCAGGTGCAGCAATTCTTGATATTCCGTTCAATGGGTCATGTATGTGAGTTTCACCTTCAGGAATAGTTCAGATAAGCAGAAATTGAGAAGTTTGGGAACAGATTCTTCGCAGAATACCATATGCTGGGATGAGAGATCTCGAAAGACAATTGGCCTTGAGAATCCCATGTGGAGCTATGCAATTAAGTTTGCTATCTCCATTGCAATCTCCAACCTATATTTCAAGAGTAAAGGCTCGAAATGGGATCGACGAGGTGGATTTAAACGAGCATCAAGAGTTCCATACTCTATAGATTCAAAAACTAGAACGGGAATTTCATCCTCTAAACAGCAACCGATTAACTTCAAAACATTTTTATGACTCAGTTGTGATGAAAATACAATATTGTTTAGACAAAAGTTGTATGCATCCCAAACTCCGTCATCAACAAACCGCATTACAGATATTGCACGATCCTGCAAAAAACCACGATACACTCTGTAATGACCTCCCTGTATAAATTCATTCTGAGGGTGGTAGTAGTTTGTTGCTGTCTTGAGCTATTCAGCGGAAAAGCTGCAAATTGGATTATATTTACCATTAGAAGAGGCAATCAACTTTTCTAATATTATATTTCCATTTTTTATCATGAATATTTTCGGATCTGCCTTTTCAATTTCATGACACTTGCTTCTTGTCAGAGACGGAGCCATCTATGTCTAACCTGTACACAATCCCATGAAATTCTTTTACTTCATTTACTAGCTGGAGAACATGAAGCATGCATGCATGCATGCATATTAATAATACAAAACAGGCAGTTCAATTTTTCAGGAAATAATATAGTTGAGTTTCGATAAGAAAAAGAGGCTGATAACGAGGATTTTTCCGTGGGATGACCAGTTCAAGAGATATTTTTGGTTGTTTCTTAGAAAAAAAAAAAAAAAAAAAGAAGAGGAGGATGGAGAAGAGAGAACCTTGAGAGAGCGCTTTGGAATTGGCACCTGAAGCAAGCAGAATGAACATAACCAGAAACTTGTTTCTTCTTGTGAGTATGCAAGCAAATTCATGAGAAAAATGGGCCAGTAGGAGTTCTCTGTAACTAAGGCTGGGCACCTTCCATCGTTTTATAAGTTTTCAATGTATACTGACGCAAGAGATACATGATTTTACATCAGAAAACATTTAAAGCATTGCCTAGATCCAAGCAGGAATCCTGTTTGTCTACCATCAAAAGAAGCATTCAACTTTCCTAAAACAAATTGCCATTCTTTAATGCCGGACATGTTGTCTCTTCTTATTGTGTTCTAATGAACGATTGGATATTCTCAAAAACCAACTCATCTAACAGATCCTATGGAATATGAAACATATAAAAACTAAATTAAGAACATAAAGGGTAAGAAAAATCATTACAGTTGCAATTCAATATGCAAAATTGCTGACATGTATAGAAATAAATGAAAATATACATAATTGAAAGGTGAGTGCTAGTTGCTTGTTTTTGGAATTTGAAGGTCCCAACGCCTGGATTTGAGACATGTTCATTTTACATTTATGCGATATTTAAGGAAGGGAAGGGAAGAGAAGAAAAAGGGCTAATAATAGTTTAGCATCAAATGTACCGAAGGAAAAATACGCTGGCAAGGAGGATGTATAATTTACCAACGGATGCCAAAATTCAGGTATTAATTAAGATAAGAAGAAAGTGCTTTAAATAAAACTGTAAGTTACCAAAAGAATCCATAGCTAGGTATCGACAAATTAGTAAATTTACATGCAGAATTAGTTACATATAAAGAATCTGACTAGTGACCACGAGAATTTACCTGTTGATATAAGATCGGCAATCTTTAGGAGAATGCTCTGCAAACAGGCACCTGAAGTCGAAGCAGGATGAAGATACCCAGATCGTGTTTCTTCTCGTAAGTATCAATGCATGCAAGTCTTCTCTTTCCTTTTTAAGTCAACCTGTATAACATAAGTTTATGACAAGTTGGATTTTAGGCCCACTGCTTTCAACGCCAGGAAATTTCCATTGCCAACACAAAAGTTCTCTTTTAAAAGCCAGGGACAGAAGAGTTGACTTTCGAACCCATTTCTCTCAGTAGTTTATCCTAATTGTCTTTATTTTGAAAATATCGATTAAAATGCTTGGTAAATATTTTTTTGTTTTACAATTGTGCATTCAATATCTTGGTTGTGGTGGGGAGTGAGAGTCAATTCAACCTAAAAGGCTTGCATCATGATGGGGAGAGATTTGATTTCTTCCTCGTGGGGTTTAAATCTTGAAACATAAAGAAAAGTAAATAACATGATATCATGTTTAAAACTCAAAGCAGAGGCAACCAAATAATAAATTCCAACTGCTGCTGCTGCTGCACATATAATTTAAGCAGTTCTGCCGGTTATCCTGTAAACAAGACTTTCTCTTTGTTTATTTATTTGAAGGCTTACAATGGTAAATAGCTGCAAATCTTAGCTTGCTAATCAAAACTATATATTTTTCTTGAGTCGTTTTGCTGCATCAATCATTGTTGGTCTCTCTTCTGCTGATTCACCTAGACATTTAACAGCAAGCTCTTGAAAACCTGCAATTGCTGCTCTTTTCCAGCAGACGATTGTTTACGACCATCCCCACGAATCATAGCATCTACGATGTCATTTAAAGTACTACTTCCAGTGTGTTCTCTCACTTGATGCGGTAATAAATAATCACCTCTGGCTTCATCAGTGAAGTACATTTTCTGTCCACTGAAAAGCACAAGTAGCAACATGCTGCAAAAATTGGAAACGTCGCACTTGTCATTATGGTAGCCTACAGTTGTGTTGTATGTTAATAGTAAAAGGAGGTGAAAATCGTGAAGATCTCCTAGGAATCTGCCACCTTTAGCTCTCTGTTACCATTAAAAAAAATCCTAGAATATTACCCCGAAGCAGACGTTCATGAATTTGAGAAAGAGAAAATGGTAAACTCAACAATCTCCATACCCAGTCATAAATCACATCCCACTAACTTTACATGACAAGAAAAAGAAATTAAACTAAAAAGGCAGCACCATTTAGTTGACCTCAATAATTTCATAACAAAATCCATCTAGATTGTTCCATCTTTAGCAAACATTATCTAAACCTCACATCGAAGTCACCCTAATGTCTGCTTTTCTAACGAGCTTAAGAGATACAAAAACAACACTGATACTTCATAACAGCATCTTATTTCACCAGCAGGCGACAACACTTCCAAGAAAACAAACGAAAGCCAATAGAAAATCTGAGAGAGAAGCAGAAAGTTCTCGTAAGATACACTACGACATAGTTAGTACGAACGCACAATCTCACTTTATATACAATTAGGCATTGTATAAAGGAGAGACACGTGGCGAATAAAGATACAAAGGAGGTAGGTTGTCACGTGATGGGTGGTTTTTGTCTAGAATACTCCTCCCTCTATATAATTTTGGCAGTGCATGATTTTGGGTTTGTTGGAAATAACGAAGTGGACCAGTAGAGATTCTCAATTTGGGCTCCAAATTGGCCTTGGATTTGCTTGAATTACGTAGACTGAACAAGATTCCACCGGATTCTCTGCTGCCACATAGAAAATTGGGATGAGAACTCCAATTGGTAGAATATGGGAAAGATGTCTGTGGAAATGTAGAGAACAACAAGATAATACGCATTAAGAAAAGACAAATGAATTACAAGGAAAAGGAAAGCCGCAGCCTCTCGAGAATTACTTCAGAAATTAACAAGCTAATATTTACATAGATTGGTATATTTGTCTAAGTTGCTTAGCCACATCCATCATCATTGGCCTATCTTCTGCTGATTCTGATGTACATTTAAGACCAAGCTCAACACAAACTCGCAATTGCTGCTCTAATGATTCATCTCCTCCTACAATGCCCTTCACATCAAACAGAGAATTTTCAATAAATTTCTTTATTTTGTGAAACCAAGTATGTGGTTTTTGTCCAGTCAAAAGCTGCAATAGCAAAATACCGAAAGAATAAACATCACTCTTCTCATTGAAAAATCCTGTTTTCACATATTCAGGTGCAGCATAACCTGTTGTTCCTTTCACTCCGTCTTCTATGTGAGTTTCACCTTCCGGAATAGACTCAGAAAAACAGAAGTTGAACAGTTTGGGAGCATATTCCTCGCAGAATACGATATGCTGGGATGAGAGATCTCGAAAGACAATTGGCCTTGAGAATCCCATGTGGAGATATGCAATTACGTTTGCTATCTCCATTGCAATCTTCAACCTATATTTCAAGAGTAAAGGCTTGAAATGGGATCGACCAGGGGGATTTAAACGATCACCAAGAGTTCCATACTCCATAGATTCAAAAACTAGAACGGGAATTTCAACCTCTAAACAGCAACCGATTAACTTCAAAACATTTTTATGACTCATTTGTGATGCAAACACAATGTTATTTGAACATAATTTGTACGCATCCCAAACTCCGTCGTCAACAAACCGCATTACAGATATTGCACGATCCGGCAAAACACCCCGATACATTCTGTAATGAGCTCCATGTATAAATTGATTCTGAGGGTGGTAACAGTTTGTTGCTTTCCTGAGCTCTTCCGCGGAAAAGCTACGAATTGGATTATATTTACCGTTAGAAGAGGCAATCAACTTTTCTAATATTATATTTCCATTTCTTATCATGAATTTTTTCCGATCTGCCTTTTCAATTTCATGATACTTGCTTCTTGTCCGAAACGAAGCCATCTATGCCTAACCTGTACATAATCCCATGAAATTCTTTTACTTGAGAACATGAAGCATGCATGCATATTAATAACATAAGAGGAAACAATATTGATTCCCTTTATGCATAAGAATTACAAAACAAGCAGTTCAACTTTTCAGGAAATAATACAGTTGAGTTTCGAAAAGAAAAAGAGGCTGATAAAGAAGATTTTTCCATGGGATGACCAATTCAAGAGAGAATTTTTGGTTATTTCTTTGGAAAAGTAATTAAAAAAAAAATATAGTAACGAGCAGAGAGAGTTTCGGATTTGGTACCTGAAGTAAGCATAATGAATACAATCGGAAACTTGTTTCTTCTTGCGAGTGTGCAAGCAGAGTAATGAGAAAAATGCAACCAATTCAAAAGAGTCACTTTCCATTATATTTTACCGATTTCCAATGAATTCTGACGCAGGAGTCACACGATTTTACAGCGGGAAAACATTTAAAGCATCGCCTAGATCAAAAAATTATCAGCAGGAATCATGTTTGTCTACCATCAAAAAAGCAATCAACTTTCCCAGAAAAATTTTGTCGTTCTTTAATGCCGTATATGTTGTCTCTTCTTCCTTGTTGTGTTCTGATGAACGATTCGATCTTCTCAAAAACCAACTCATCTAACCGATGTTATAGAATATGAAACATTTATATGCTAAATTAAGACCATAAAAGGGCAAGAAAAATTGTAACAGCTGCAATTCACTAAGCAAAATTACGCGCACGTCTATAAGTAAACGAAAATATGCAAAATTAGTGGTAATTATGCATAATTAAAAGGTGGGTGCTTGTTGATTCAACAAGTAAAACTTTTTTGGAATGTCCAACCCCTGAATCGGAGAGATGTTCATTTTACATTTATGGGATATTTAAGGAAGACACACAAAAAAAAATAATAATAAAAGTGCAGCATCAAGAGATGGACTGAAAGAAAAAGAAGCTGGCAAAGAGGACGTATCATATGCCAATGGATGCCAAAATTCAGGTATTAATTAAGATAAGCAGTTCTTGCTTTAATTAAAGCTTTAAATTATTAAAAAGAATTCATAGCTAGGTATCAACAAAATTAGTAAATTTACATGCAGAAGTACTGACATATAAAGAATCTGACAAGCGACAAGGAGAATTTACCTGTTGATATAAGATCGGAAAACTTTAAGAGATTGCTCTGCAAACTCGCACCTGATGGTGAACCAGAATGAAGATACCCAGACTCGCGTTTCTTCTTGTTAGTATGAATGTATGCAATATATATATGTGTGTGTGAACGTAAGTCAAGTCTTCTAGTTGAATTCTGGGCCCACTGCGTTCAATGCCAGGAAATTTCCAAATTTCCATTGCCAAGACTAACAAGTTATCTTTGTCAAGCCAGGGCAGAAGACTTGACTTACGATCCCATTTCTCTTATAGTTTATCCTATTTGTCTTTATTTTGAAAATATCGCTTAAATTGTTTGGTAAATAATTATTAGTTTTACAATTGTGCATTAAATATCTTGGTTATGGTGGGGCTGACAGTTAATTCAACCAGCAATAGGATTGCATCATGATGGGGAGAGATTTGATTTCTTCCTCATGGGGTAGTGTTGAATGTTGAAACATAAAGAATGGTAAATAACATGATATCTTGTTAAATGCTCAAAGCGGAGGAAACCATGTAATAAATTCCAACTGCTGCTGCCGCATATATTATTTAAACAGCATCCAATCAGCTTTAAAATATGTTGGTTACTCACCTGTGATCCGTATACAATGTTATTGATACGACATTTGTTTGCATAATCCTTATCATCATCGTCGAACTTCATAACGTCTCCCCTTCTATCAAATTTTCTCGTCATGGTTGTTTGTTGCTATCTTGAGTTCTTTAGCAGAAAAGGTGCTATCAACGATTGTATTATAACGAATCCCATTATCACCACTGGCGCTGCATATTGTCTGGGAGTTTCACCTTCTGGAATAGACTCTGCTAGCGGAAAATCAAACTGTTTGGCAACAAGCATTTCATGGAATAGAATACTTGATAACTTGATATTTTCTGAAAACAATAGGATATGCAAGTGGATTAGCTAGCTCCATTGCAATCTTTATCCTATTTATCAACAGGTAAGGCTTGAAATCGGATGGAAGAGGATCTTGACTACAACTAGCAAGAGTTACATACCAGATGGATTCAAAAGCTATAAGGAGGTGCAGATTGTGACTGACCATGTCCAGTACACTGTGTTATATTACATTTGGGCCTCAGTTTCCATTCAATATCGAGTAATCTTTGGAACACCCCTTCGAGATTCTGACGAAGCCCCTGTAGTAGCTTTGCTTTAAGAAATATGAAGGGTGCTTTATAGCATGGGCCCTGCCTACTCTCTATGTGTTACTGTTCGGGCCCATTTCATATCGTCGAGAAGATCGTGAAAATTTTTTTTGACAGAGGGGTGAAGATTTGGTTGCGGCCTCGTACAATTACATCCGAGCTAGTAAAGAGGACGACAGTATTTCAATGTCTGATTGTCGACGCAGCTGAGTCGAAGCGATGTCCGATTTCCAGACTTCGACTCACCGAGCGAAGTGGATTTTCAGTCCTCAAGAGCTTGTAAGTCTCTCTTTTGTTCGTATTTAGTGCTACGATTTTTTTCTTTTTTTTGGTGATCATAGGATTTTCTGTGTTTGGTTCCAGCATAGTGTGAGAAAAAATTAAGTAGAGAGACGAAATTTTCTAGTCTTAGAGTTGTTTTGATGGTTCTGATAGAGATGGATTCTTCATTTTCTGCGTGGTAGCTGACAAAGTGTATAGAAAGTTTATTATTTATCATTATTATTTTTAATGTCCTCACTTGTAACTGGGAGTGCAAATAGTTGGTAAGTTTCCTTTATGTTCTTGCGAAATTTTTTATTTTTGGTTGAGTTTCTATTTTTATTTTTTACTGTTTGTTTGTAGAGAAACTGTGAGGGAAAAAGTTAAGAAAATGAACAGAGAATTGGTATCTTCTTGTTTTTCATTCTTGGCTCTGGCATTTGTTAATCTGACTAGTTTTTCTCAATTTATTTTATCCTCTACCATTGAAAGAAGGAGTGTCCATTACCTATCTTGCAAGAACATATCTTTATTGAAGTTTGGATTTTTTATTTTATTTTTACCAGTTCTGGTATTAAAAAGGTTAATTTTTTCACTATTAGATTGAGAAGTATAAAGCTGCTAATCGAAGAGCAATACAAACCCTGGAGAAGGTATGCCAATGGCCTCATCTCGTGACGCTGTGTGTGTTTTCCATGTAATTAGATTTGGAAGAACATTCCCGTTCACACAATCTGTTCTGCGGCACAAATGTTGTCTTTTTAAATAAATTGTCCATACTAGGGTTTGACCCATCACCTATTCAGTAGAGTAGGCTCTTTGTTATGTGTCTGTGTTGCTGATATTTTATTGTGTATTAAAGTATGGAACAACGCAAATGGAAGTTGATGTTTTGGGGTCATTGTCATACCCAGAACCTCAAACTAATGCAAATGACAACGGTAAGTGTTTTGTTGTTTGTTACCTTTCTTTTTTTTTTTTTTTGCACTCTATTATATTTTCATTTAAATAAACTGGTTCTTAATCAAAAGTTCAACCATTAACAGTCTTCTTGTATCCATATCAGCTGAAAAGCATTCTCGTCCAAAACCCCTCAGTATTGAAGAAGAACATTCCATGAGAGTATTTTATGAGAATAAACTTCGTGAAGTATGCAGCGCATTTTACTTTCCTAATAAAATTCAGGTAGACTGTTCTGTATATAGAATCATTATAATCTTGAAAAATATTTTTTTAGAAAAAAAGGAAAGAGAAAAATGAAAAAGTTGGTTTTTATTTACACCCATCTGGGATTTGTTCACATGTGCAGGCGACGGCTCTCTTATACTTCAAAAGGTTCTATTTGCAATGGTCTGTCATGGAACATCACCCAAAAAATATAATGTACGATTTATCCAAATCCCTCTTACTGTCACGACCAAAAGTTACAAATGCTCTTATGATATACTATAAGAATTTTTGATGTGAAGTAGAAAATGCAACAGGTAAGTATTTGAAAAGATGTTTGGTCATAACAACACAAGGAAATTGGTGCTCTATTAGGGTCACTTGGTATGATATATTTTTTTTTGTTAAACAGTTAGTCTCTCCCCACATCCTCTTCAATTCCAAGTGAAAATTGCACCCTTCATATGTGTTTCCCTTTCCTCTATTTGTCATTTGCTCCATTAGTCATCTGGTGCCATATCATTCTTAAGGCAATCATTCTTGAATGAAATTGTTTACTTAAGCTCAACTATGCTTATTACAACAAAATTCCTTCTTCATGGGTACAGGTTAACTTGTGTATATGCTGCTTGTAAGATAGAAGAAAATCATGTATCAGCGGAGGAGCTTGGTAAGGGGATTTCACAGGATCATCAAATGATTCTCAACTATGAAATGATTGTTTATCAGGCATGATCTTGAGCACATGTATCATATTTGTCTCCATTTCTCTTCTTTACATGGCTCGTTTTAAAAAATTCATATCTTGCAGGGTTTGGAATTTGATCTTATTGTTTATGCACCATACCGCCCACTTGAAGGTTTTGTCAATGATTTGGAGGTAAGAATGGTTAATTCATTCCAATGCTTCACTTTCATATACGTAGAAGAAAATCCTTGCTAACATATATATATGTGTGTGTGTGTGTGTGTGTGTGTGTGTGTGTGTGTTTCTTGACATAATGCTTTCTTTCCCTGTCTGGTATGCTGCAACTGCAACTCCTGACAATAAACTTTGATTAACTAGGAATTCTGCCAAGCACAGGATGGTCAATTACAAATGTTGAAGGTATCGGTCTTATCCTCTATAATTATATGTCTCACCCAAGTTGAATTTTGAAAGTCTTCTCAGGGCAAGCTACAGTTCTTCATGTTAGTTTACCTAGTGGTGGTCAGATTCATATGATGCACGTGTATTACTTTGTGCTAAAATATAATTAGGAAAGAAACAACTGAAGGATGTGATGATTAAAAAGCTGTTTAAATTTTAAAATTGGACCTTGCAAATATTGAAAGGAGCTTGATTATAAATCCACCTTCAAGTACGTATGGATGTTGGGCTTGGTGTTCTAAAAGTGCTGCGTGATGTAGAAGTATTGCCTGATGGTTTCAGTTTTGTTAGTTTCATTCATTTTTTGTCTTCATTTTATTTTCCTCACATTGAAAATTTTGGAAATTATCAGTTTTATTTCCCTTTACTGTCCTCATCAGAGAACATTAAGTTACATAAGTATGCAAAAACATTATGGTTAAATACCTTTCATCCTATTTTCTGATACAATAACAGTATAAAGGCAAAGCCAAATGGAGATGATCCTTTGTAGAAAACATAATTCAGTTTAAGCAATTTAGTTGTAATGGGCATATGCAATACTCATCTTGTGGGCTTGCATAGATGCCAGAGGTTATTTTCATGTGGTTCAACAGACTGGTCCTTCTTTCAATTCATAAGCTAATTATCTATCTAATGCATTAATGTACTGTAGGATTTGCATGAAACTGCAAGGTTGGAAGTTGACAAAATCATGCTTACTGATGCACCACTTCTCTTCCCCCCTGGGCAGGTATTCTTGGTCATTCAGACTCCATGTTATATCAGATGTTGTAATTACACTTTTTGGCTTTTGAACTCTGAAAAAAATCTTCTTACTAATTCGTCAAAGTGGATTTGGAACTAAAATCAGAAACAAAGAGGTCTTAAAGTGTTTTCTTTCCTATTGAGAATGATGATTTATCAATAGATTTTTGGATACTTTAATGTCTTCCTTTTGTTTCCACTGTAGATTTATATATCTTTAGGCATGAAATGACTTATTCAACAGAGGAATTTAATCTACTTCTACTTTAATATAAATGAATTTTGGAGTTGTGCTGTTATTATTTGTCAACCTTGGGAAAAGCCATCTAGGATTTTGGGTGTTATGTTAATGACCTAAAAGATAGGGAAGATGCCATTGTTGTATGAGCAGGGGCCCGAAAGTTTTGAGAAGTTAGGGATAGAAGGTTTCTGTATCTTATTTGATAAGCACCTTATAGCAGGGAAAAGCAAATGTAAGAGCAGAAGCTTGCAAAACCCTTGCAACTCTCTGGCTTTTTTCCATTTACCAAAGGTCATGGATTTTACTTTCTTTTTCTGAACTGAGGATTGCAATTCTGAACTTCTAGGTTGGCATTGTCATTTGTTTATTTATCTGTTTTTTCACCTTTCTAACTTGGCACTGTGCAGTTGGCATTGGCTGCTTTACACAGTTCCAACAAGGTGCACAGAGTTGTTGACTTTGATAGGTTTTGAACTGCTTCATGAATTTTGGTTGGATTATGCTTATGAATATTGGCAATTTTCTTTTCCTTTTTGGTGCATATCATGTGCCCATCTTTCCATCATATCATGTCGGGTTCAATTCTTGTCATTGACCAAAAATTTATACTTCTTTGCAGATACCTGAACAGTATTCTGTCTCGGCAGAATTCTGTGCGCACCATTTCAGAGCTCATTGAATCTTTAAATGCCATTGATTCCTGGGTATTGATATATCAATATTCTGTCACTGTCTCAATATGATTTGACTTACATTTTTTCTTTTTTTCATATCACTTTGTGATTGAAATCTGGAGGCTTGAGGAGACTACATATGTAATGGTTATATTATTGTATTATATAATGAAAACAATATCATTTTCCCTGAGCTGCATTTTGCAAATCTGGTCTTCATTTTGTTGCTATGAACACAGGTAACAAAATATAAGTTCCCTTCGGAGAAGGACATGAAGCACATTAACCGGAAACTGAAATCTTGCTGGGGCCATAGTTCACACGATGAGTACTGTCTACAATGCTTGTTCTGTCTACATATTAGCCATCTGGTTCCATTACACTGCTTGTTTTCTCAAACCAGCGTTCTTATCTGATTGCCTTGCAGGAGTAAGAAACGGGAAAAGAAATCAAAGCACAAGTCCAAGAGTTCAAATGAAACACATAATGGGCCTTAAACAGTATGTTCCTCCGTTCTCTCTCTCTCTCTCACTCACGTGATTCTTATTCATTTTAATCATTATACGAAAGCACTGTAGTGTTTACAGCGAAGTAAGCCACGTTCTGACAATTCATATTTTCCCCTTACTAACAATAAACTCTGGTAGGATTACGGCGGAGCCCGTCTTGCTCAATCCGGCATGTTCTAGCTTGATGGAGAAATCTCGCCCAGTGAAGAGTGATGGACAGTAATCTTGTTTATTTATTTATTTTTTTCCTTGGGTTCATGTCAAGAAATTATCAAGATTTTCAGTGTCTGCAATTTAGTGTTTGAGAAAGTTTGGCTTGCATGTCAGCACAGAACAATACAATTGTTGAACTTCACCATATGCAGAGTCTCCATTGCTGTAGTTGGAAGTTTTCTGGATTACGTTTTCTTTTCCTTCTTTCCAGTGTTCTTAATCTATTTGCAATTTGCTTCCATCATTGGAAGACAAGGGTGCTTGTTTTTATCTTTGAATTAAAATATGAAATTACACTTTGTGATTAATTCCAATGCAATACAATATTATTTAGAATGAAGTATGTAAAGAATATTTAATTGGGATTTAATTAAAATTCTGTAAAGAAAATTATTATTTAGAATAAAATAGATTAATTTCAAATTCTATAACAATTAATAAATTGTGGATAATGTGAGTGAGTGCAAAGTAGCCACATTACTTGGACTAAATTGATTGAAATTGTTTCTTTTTAACACTATTAATAAATTATTGAAAATATAATTGATATATTTATATGTGTGTATATATATATATATATATATATTTTTAAGAACGTACGACGTCGTTTAGCTCGTTTCAAAGCTTCAATCTTACGTCGTACAAAACCCAGTTCCAGAACCCCACCAGCTCCCGTAGCAGCTTCGATGGCGTACCCCGTCTCTATTAGCTTCTCGATTTCTCTCTGCGCGCCGAATACTTCATTCAAGGTATGTTACTCGCCAAAACTAGGGGTTTTCTCCTACTTTCCTTTAAATACTCCCCTGTTCGATTCCCCTGAAAATGAAAAGTTCCATCTTTGTTATAGCGAAGCCTTTGTATGGAAAATCTTGTAAGCTTGAATGCCTCTGCAACTATTTTTCAGCAAATGTACTGGGAAAAAGATGCCCTTGCTGGACTATCAAAGAAAGCAACCGCTAGGACAGGTTTTACTCTTCAAATTTCTTGTATTGCTTCCTGTTAGTGCTGATATTTTGTAACCACGTTGGAAAAATTCTTTATTTCGTTGAATTTTGGTTTGGTTTATGTCCTTAAACAATGATATCTTCGATTATAGGTATTTAGACTAGTTTACTTTAAGTTCAGTTGGTTGTACATAATTCTATTTCTATGTTTCGAAACACTTACTATAATGCTTGCTTTGTAAAATGTCACTATTTTGAGGAGAAGTGAACTAGTCATGTTAACGAATTTCATATGAAATCAGCGGAATTCTGTCAAATTGGGTCAGTGCAGAATGAATTATCTAAAGCCTCATTTCTCAATGCTCCAGTGGTTGAGGAACTTCTGTGCAAGCACAAAATTGAGTCTAGGGACTTTTCCAATTTTGTTCATTTATTTAGGAATGATTTTGTTTGAAGTCTTTGAAAGATCAAACCTGTTTTACACTATCTTTTATTTGAATATGCACTTTCATTATACAAACTCAAAAGAAAAAGTGATTTGAATACTGATGCCGTGAATTGAAAATGCATATGGAAATGACCGTGCTTGCTTCATAAATTGGTTTTATGAACTTTATTTGTAGGAACCAACCATCTTGCTGCTCCCTGCAGATCAAATAGAGGCTTATTTTCTGGGAATCTGAGCTGTCATCGTCACTTAACAGCATCTTCAAAGCATTTAGATGGACCTTGTTTGGATGTAAGTTCCTGCGCTCGTAATGCAATAATAACTGGTTTTTGGGTTGGACCAGATGTTGATGATGGTTGGGGTTTTGTAGAAGCTATTATTAATTGAATTACTTAATTTTCTGAAATACTTGTGAATGAATGGCTTGCATTGTTTCTTTCACTTGCCTTACTAGATGGATGCTGAGCAATGATCCAAATAAACTTGTGTCATATAGGAAGTAAACCAAAGCCTGATATGATTGGACAGAAAAGTTTAGTTGGATAGTGTGCATTTGGCTAAATGCACTTGTGGATATTTTTGGTTAAATTATTTATTGACTACCAGAAAGACAGCATGCTCTGGCTTTCACCAATATTTCTTTGAAACTAGGTTAGTTCACTATGTCACGCTAGTGATTGGTGAAACTGTAATTAAATTTCAGCTTGTCAAAGATATAGAGAGAACTAATTATGATTACTTTTTGACAAATGAGAGCATAAATATTATCTAACAGACTTGACGCAAATTGCACCAAAGAAAAATAAACCTTAGAAAGGAAAAGAAAATCAGTATTTTTTCAAAAGGCATTCGATATCTGAATAATTCAATAAAAACATAACTCAGCTGGTGCTTTACACAAACTGGATGATGTTGCTTATGCTCATATTGATTTATAAAATCTGTCCATTTACTCACTTGGTAAACAGTTAGGTGCATGATGATGCAAGAGCAGCATTTTATGTTGTATGATGATGTGAAGCAATATTTTACATTGTATATGCCAATATATTTAAGCAATTTACAACTTTTACCTGTGATGAAACATTGCACGGCAAGGTGGAGGACAAGGAATTTATTCAAAACTCAACCCTAACCACATGAATCAATCTAGTATGTTGAACAGTATATAACCGAATTAATATAATTAAATGTCTTCTGGTTTGCGGTAAACAATGTTCCTGTTGATTGTCAAACTACTGAATAGCTGCCATTGTTTCTGTTACTTCTATTGTGCCGTACAACTTGTATTGGGAATGCCATCACAAAGAAAAATTAATAGTGGTGATTATGCTGGAAGTATTGCTTGTTCAAATCAAGTGTCACTGGGCCTGTGTCCTCCTGTGATATTTTGGGGATAAGGAGGAAGACATGATTCACTTTCTGTTTCTTATGTGAAGATCCATGGCACCCCATGTATGTAACAATATGTATCTACATAACACACACGCACGTACTCACACACTCCCACAAACACGCGCTAGCGTGTGATTGCATAATGTTGGTGTACTTCGATATGCATCAACTTGCTTCCTGGGCCATTAGCTTTAGGTGACAAATTATTTTAAGAAGATCAAAGCAGCTTTTGAAATGTGTATTGGGGCACATTGCAGTTTGCAGCAGTGTTGCACTTGCTTGCAATGACTGCTGCAGCTCACATGGATAACCCATGATCCTCTGGCCTTCTGTCCTGGAGATTGGGTGCACCAAATGTTGTACAGTACCAGTTTCCGAAGCATCGGTTGGCGATTGCTGACAATTAATGCAGTGTGAGCAGATTATGAAGTTCGATGCCATGATTCCATGGTCGGAGCCTATGGAAACAACATTTATTCCAAAGACATTGTACCAGGAAAAAACTTCGCAGAGTTTTTTACTGATATCCTTACTCCCAAATTCTTGAGTTTCCGAAATTGTACTGTAAAGAAAACCATCTCATATTCCTGCATTAATCGGCATGGTTCAGTTCAAAACTCTTAAATGTATTCAGCTTTTGTCTCTCATACTGTCTCATTTTCTGTATCATTTCCCATCTTTTATGGCAAAGCATATTTAGTGGGAGTTTCTTCCATACTTCTTTGTATTAGGTGCAGCTCAGCATTCATCAATTCGGAATATAGAGAAGAACATAAGATAGTTGAGAAGTGGTCCCCCCTAATTGATTACAGAAACCCTAGGCTGCATCTTGATACCTTATGTCTGACGGAAATTTTAATTTATTTATTTTTTTAATTTTAGGGTTTTACCAATCATCTTTTTTGTGGAAAGATTACCAATTCATTTGCTTGTATTAAACTAAAAGCATGCCTATAGATTTGAATTGGTCTTTCACGATTAATCATGTTTTGTGGTCCCCAATTCTAGGGTTTGGGAAAGCCCTAAACCAAGTACATATTCAACCTCTAGTCTATCTTGACTGTTTTTGTTTCTTTTTTCTCAAACTGTCTGGCTAAACAGTGACTTGCTGTTTGCAACATAGCCTTAAATTTTATGTGCAGAAACCTGGAAGGAAGGAATGTATGAGTTATGGCCTGGAGAGCCTTACTTTCCTGAGATGGATGAACTGATATGATTATGTAAAATTTTGTTCTCTTTACATCATTTTCTTCTTCTCTCCAATATTTGAGATAGATTTTCTCTTGTTTCTCTTGGTGAAATCTGTTCGGTTAATTGAATGAGTTGATGTGTTTATATATGTTTTTACATGAAAAATGTTTTTTTTCATTTTCTCATAAAGAAAATTGACTGAAAGTAGGAAAATTGTTACAAACAAGCATGTACGAGCTACAGGGAATTGTTGAACACAATATTCAGTCATAATCAAACTTGCTGTTGAATGCAAAAATCAATATGTTCTTCAAGTACCGCTATGATTCTCATCAAGCATGCATGATGAAGGAACTATGCAACAGCTGAAGAACTTGAAATTTAGGATATCCGGTTGGCTCTTGAAATAGGCTTTGACAAGAATGATACAAGATATTGTTTGCATTTCATGGGAAACTGAACTGCTCCGTATTTATAGACAGAAAAGAAGAGAAATTGCAAGTCAAAAGGACAGAGACATTCCAATATCATAGCAAACTAGAAGTTGAGCGAGTGAACTTCCTCTTGTAGGATAACACTATACTTGAACTTTGATACCTTATATCATAAACCATCCACTTGAACAAGTTTTCAAGTACAAAACAAACAACTAGAAATCAGGTGAGTGTTTACAAAAGTTTCTCTCAGCCCAAGTCCAACTGAAGAAAAAGGGAAAGGAGAGAGGAAACACAAAGGAGAGAGTAGCCATAATAAGTTAACCTTAATTTCAATTAGTAGCCTTGAATCTGCAGCTTGCTTCCCTTCAATCCCTGGAGAAAATGGAAGAAACGTTTACAATTACAAGGGAACTCATTTGCCGTAATCATCATCCACATCAACATAAATAACCAGATTCAATGTTGTTCAAGACGGCTTTGTGAGAGAGTTTTCGCCCTTCTCAAGAGCTTTAGGCGTACTGCTTGAATTGTCATCATTTTGCTGCCTTGATTCTTCTTCTTCTTCAGGTTTGTACACCGGTTTGGTGTTTGTAACTTTGGTTTGGTTATTAGCTCTCTCTCTTTCAGCTTCTCTGTACTTATGCAAGTATCTAACTATAGCTTCAGCATAATTATCAAACCCAAGAGTACTGAGAGCCCAGCAGATGTCATCTCCATTGACTGTCTTACGATTCTCCTTTTGACACTTGTCAGATGCTTCACCGGTTACAAAACTTATAAACTCTGTTGCACACTCTTGCATTGTTTGTTTTGCTTCCTTGGAAATCTTTGCCCTTGGTGGCAGGATTTGCTTCATTATCCTACCCACATTGGCAATTGGCAGTAGCTTGTCCTGCTCATCAACCATATTTTCTCTATCGAAACTAACTGATCGATCTTTTGTAACACAGACACGTTGTTTTTCACTCTGCAAAACTTGCTTTCTATCTACTATACAGATGGGTCCATGTGGGTATATATGCATCTCTGTATGTGTGTCCGCATACATGTATGATGTCGGCTTGCGGCATGTATAACATGCAACACTTTGGATACACATCCATACATACATTGTATATAATCGAACATTAAGATATCACCACTAGATAGCGGGATTCTGTATGTCATAGATAAAAGTTCATTCAAAAGTTCAAGTTACATCAACTGATCGAAATCTAACATTAATAATTGAAGTCTAACAAGATAGATGCAAACATTCTAATTTGAGAGTATACTTCTTAAAAATGTTAACAATAGAAGGATCTATTTCTCACTTCTTCTAGTATCAACTTCCGGATTCTCAAGCCAATCAAAGAAACCTGCAAATCAAATAAACGTGCCTATGAATTACATGAAATGCACGGACTGTTGGTTTGTGTGTGTGTGTGTACGTATGAGAATGTCCGCAACATAAACTAATAGTAAAATATCGTTAATTGGTATTGTGTTAATGGAACCCTCCATGACCAAACTTTCGAAAGTAAATATTCTAGCAGTAAATCAAGTATTTGAGTGAAAGTGTAGAAGAAACCTATCAACTCACAGATAGCTAAGTCTACCATACAAATTCGATCACCACCACCTAGATTTTGGGGAAAAAATTAAAGTTTAAAGGGTTCATCAATAATGGTCCCTCCACCTCCGAAATCCATCTTTAACCATATCATCTGTAAACTTCTATGCTATATCATATTAAAGATTACCATATAATTTGTGAACTTTTATGCTAGATTATATTAAAAATTAAAACTAGAGTTATTCTCTGTACTATATTCAAAATGAGTGGATCATATTTGATATTAGTGCACGTTTGCAAGGTTAGTTATTAATCTAACCCCTGCATTAACTAAAAAGAAGTGATTATCAACACAATTAGTGCTTGATTACTTCATAATTAGGTTAGCTTTTAGGTCCGTCGTTTCCTCATTTGGCAGCGAAAGCTTGCAATTTTCACTTATGGATTTGGTTGTCTCTACCATTCGTGAACCTTAATAAACTTACATGGTGCCATGTGTTAGTCTTAATTGTCATTGCTTTTCATTTCTTGTTGCTTAAGAACACTTTCACTTCTTTTCTTTTTGAACAGTTGTGTGTAGTGTATACCCACTATTCTTGGTTGTGGAATCATGATCTGATTCTTCCAAAGCAATCTATTAATGACTAAAATAAAAGGGATGGCCGTATTAAAAAATTATTTGGTGTACCTGCATGCTGAATTTTGGTCTGAAACTTGGCTGGTTTATAATAGGGTAGGATTAACAAAATGTAGAGCTTTGGGTACAGTCTTTCTTTCTAGCAATATCTAGTACGGACAGTTAACAGCCATTAATTCAATCAAACTCACTTTAAAATGTTCTTTTCTTCCTATTTTAGTGGTTGTAATTCATCATGGTGTTTAATGCCTTGCTAAATATTGAAGGGATCAGCCAAAAGAGGTAGCTTTAATTTCTCAATAATTTTGGCCGTTTCAGCAATTGTTATACTGCCATCATTTATTCTACTTCGTATTGTAGAGATCTTGTTCCTACTTCTTAACTTTGATTATTCAGTGTTTCAGGCAGGAATATTGAAGACTTTATTTTCCCAACACTTTGTAGAGATGGATTGTGATTGCTCTTGATAGAATTTGAAGGCTCCAATTAATTAACAAGGGACTGTCAATATTTCAGAATGTTCGTTCATTTCTTAGGGGTTATGATGTACAATTTGGAGAAGAAAAGAAGTTAATAACTTTTTTTTTCTCCATTTACTCTATGTACATTAATTTTCTGGACTCTCTCTCTCTATTTCTCTCCCATTTTCCTTCTCTCAAAACATGCAAACTTGTATATATACGAACTAATTATGTTATACTCCATACTAAGGTATTCAATTATCCTAAGATCATCAAAGGACAAACGGCAGAAATGAATGACAACATGCCAAAAGGAAAACATTTTGCATCAGCAGTATGTTCTTTCTTCTTGTACATATGAACAGCTGCCATTGCCAGAAAGGTAGTAAAACAACAGAAGACAATTCTCTCTTGAAGAAAGAAAACATTCTTATAGCAACAAAGATTTTCTTGCTACAGGATTGATGCTTTAATTTATTTCTTTGATGATATAATGGTAGCTTTGGCTCATCTAAATTAATAACCTAAATGAAAAAGTACACCGGAAAATGTAATACTTTAAGACTTTTTTCTTATTGACCCATCTAGGGTTTTGCAAACTTTATTATCAAAGCTAGCTTGCTAGGGTTTCCAATAATATTTTTGTGGTTAAAAAAATGTAGTAAACAATTAATTGAAATGAGCACTAAATTCTTCAGGGGATTCTGAAAATACCAAAGTGATTTGAAGATCTTGGCAAAATATTAGAATCCATTACTGATAGATACTCTTGTCTTAATATGTTTACAGCTATAAGATTCCTTTCCTTCCTCAAATTAATGGGCATTTGTTCTGATCTGAGGTTAACTTCTTTTCCTTTCGGAAGGTTATTTAGCACAACATTAATTTATTCTTATTGCCCAACACCAGTTGAACATAAATTAACAGGAAAGACCCTTGAAAAATGCATGATAAAGGAAATCTACCGCTTCAAACATTTTCTATCTGAATTGAGAATTTCATATTCCATTTCCAATTCCAGCAAGTAATGTGTTTTCGAATGGTAAATTGTAAGTTATTGCAGGATATAATGATTGATTAAACAGGAAAGGTGGAGATATCAACGGCTTGTCGTATAATTTTATTTCAGGTGGAATACTTTTTGGCCTCTATTAAGTGTTAATCACAACTAGAAGAAGCCGATACTCGATATATACATTTATTTTTTTGGACGACTACTAGCATGCTAATTTTCACAAAGACGACTGGTCGTTCTAGTGTCATCTAAACTTCATAGCTGGTATTGAAGCTAACAAAGGTTCAATGTTCAATCTAACATGAAAAAGATTAGAAAATAGAAGAAGAACGTGCATAAAAAATCAGCATCTATCTAGCTTTAAGGAACAGCGTTCTGTCGAACAATCAAAGACATTACAGCCGTTATCACAGACCAAAATAATCTCAGAGGCTGAGAACATATTGAAAGAAATGTTGTGTCAGGCATCCAGCTGAGAAGGGAGAGACAACTTTGGTTCGCAGTGTTGCTAAATTTAATGGAATTTTCGAGAAGCAGGACGCGGATATAGCTGGCAGTTCATAGAATTGCAGGTTCAAATGCAATCAGATTCAAAGGTCAATTCAAAAAGACAGATTCAGCATGACAAACAAGCAGAATTTTTCCAGTATTACAAACTTGAATTGAGTTATGAACAAGTATATCAGTAACTTCTGTTTGATAATTTTATAAAAGAAATGGAAAGAAAATACTTTGGTTGATGATCAAATAGCTCTTGGAGGTTTCTCTAACAATGCGGAAAGGTAGACTTCATCCTTTGATTTAGGCAAAATAGCCCATTTGTGTTTCTTGTACCTGAACTGTAGAAACATGTACATGAAATCATCCAGATCCTTTTTATTGCAAAAGAATCTGTCGATCCATAACAATCCTCCTGGCCTTAATATCCGGTCCCAATCAAACAGGATAAAATCCATTAGCAGCAAATCTATCCATCCATCCATAAATCCAGTTGTATGAATCAAGTCCATCGTGTTGTCAAAGAATGGAAGGCGTTGATTCAATGTAATATACAGAGGAATCAAACCTCTTAGTGCAATCATCTCACTGAATGGAGCTCCAAGGTTTAAAGCAGTTGAAACAATTGTTACATTTTGTTCTCTCATTCTAGCAGCAAAAGTCCCGGAACCAACACCGAAGTCCAAGCCAATCCTTATCTCTCCAGGCTTGATTGCTAAAACATCATTTATTAGGAAATCTACAGGGAGTGAGTTGTTTACAACCCATTTAAGCTTTTCTTTATCCATCTCAAAACACCCAATACACTTTGAATAACCGCGCTTAGGATTCTTGCTCGCTAGACACTGGAAGTTCCTGCACTGATAATTGCTCCACCTTACATTCCTACCATCTGGCAATATCCATAAAGATTCATTGATAGGATATGGTTTCTGGTATAGTTTGGAAGCCCTTGTCAAGCACCGTCTTCGAGGCAAAGGATCACACCCTTTAAGCATGAGCTTCTGCGCAAGGTTCCAATCATCTTTACAATAAGATCCAATGTCATAATCCATGTATTCTTCCAATTCTTTCTTCATCAAAACACATGCATGTCCTATGGTGTTGTATATTCTCTCCGTTCCATAGATATTAACCTTCCCGACTCTGTTCTCTTTTGGGGTAATATACTTCCGGATCTCCTCTATCACAAAAGTATTAATCAAAGGATCCTCCTTCGTTGTTGAGTTTCCAATTCCTTCAGCCTTAGGTAGTCGAATCTGTCTAAGAGCAATGTGAGCACTATAAAGAGGTCTAATCACTTCCTCCTCCAAAAACTTCTTGTACTCCAATCTTGTAATAGGTTTAGCCATATCATCTTTCGCTTTGTCCAACTCTTGAACAGTTTTTTCAAGCTTTTCTTGCAGGCTTGCCATCCTATTTAGCACTTCCGCAACTCGATCCGTCAACGCTTTAGTATCAAAGCCATCATATACATCCTTGACACCATAAAAACGTTGGCATATGTCTTCATTGTGCATGAAAAATCCGGCAGAGTAAAACCTAGAGAGAGTTGATATGCTTACAATTATAACAAGTCCTCCTAGCAGAATCTGCAGCCAAGCCATTATTCTGGACAGTCTACATTTTGGAAAGCATGATCTCCCCATCCTTCAATTAATTAACTGTGGTCTAAAAACTTTTTCTTTGCGCCAGATACCAAATTTTTTTTTCTCTTCTTTCCCTCAGAATTTCAACCTGCCAGAATAACAAGCGGAATTCTATAATCAAATTTAACTATATGAATTCCCACCACATGAAAGAAAATACACAGCAAACACAAATATCCATAGGAAAATGCCAAGTAAAGCTGAAGAAAACTGAGCCTGGCACTTAACTAATTTGCTAATATGAGACTTCCAATTATCCAAACACCTGATTCAAATTTCTACAATTTTCCATTGCTTTCTATAAACCAAACAGATGACGGTACGATGCTGAAAATTAAACAAATATATGAGGTCAATATTTTAAGAAATCATACTCAGAATTGGAACATACCCAGTAGAGAATCTGCCGAAACAAATCTGAATGGCTCTTCCATTGATTCAATGACCTTAACCAAAATCTGAACCCAAAACCTCCAAATTAAACTAAATATATAAAATTCTTCCATAGTCTCACTTAAACTAAAAAAAACCTCCGTATTTGACTCAAATCCAGCTTGTACAGTTCGCCACCGAGCTTTAGAGCCATACCTTCGTAAAGCTTAAGCTTTACTTCTCTGAACCGAGTAAAGTTTATGTGATTAACCAATGAACTTGCCTGTTAATCAAGGGGCTTTAAATATGCACGAATCTCGTCAAGAACGCCTAGAGAAGATCAAATAGTAATAATAAACTATCATATTTTAATTTTTTTTATTGAATCGTTGACTGTTTAAATTATGCGTTAGGTTGTTTCTGAAAATGGCTCAGTGGGCTTTGCGGCATTGGAGACTCTGCATCAGTTTCGACCGTTGAAGATGCTACTTTTCTTGCTTCGATCATGTATAAAACATGTGGGCAAAACGACATGTCAGATTGCAGACGCACATATTTCACGACATGCCGGTTAATTAGATTTTTTTTTTTTTTAATTTGGAAGAATGTATAAAATTGAAAATTTAATTTTAATTAAGAAAAATCAGTATAAGTGATAGAATTATTAATAAAAAAGAGAGATTTATTTATTAATAGTAAATAAAAAATTAAAAATAAAATTTATTTTTAATTAATATAATAAAAAAATTTTATAAAATTAATTTTTATTTTTTATTTAATATTAATAAATAAATATTAATAAAACTATTTTATTTTTAATTTTTTCTTTAATTAAAATATGTTTTTATTATTAGTACCCTATTGTTGTGGGGTTAAAATGATGGGCATTGTACTTCATTTAAGCCTGGGTGGCACGGCAGTCTTTGCTGGGCCTTGTGATTGTACAAGAACTAACAAGGCTCAACATGCGACATCCACTGTTAGTGTAAACTTTATTTATTTTAATTTTAAAGAATTTATAATAATATTATAGATTATTGGAACTAATAAGTTAAAAATGAAATTCAATTTTATCATGCATTATTAATAATAATAATACAAACTAATTTGGTCTAATCATTCCTACACACACACACACATACATACATACATACATACATATCTTGCAAATTTAGAAGTGTTTTAGAATAATATGCTATGATATTTTTATTAATTTTTGTTTAAATATATATTAAAAAAAATTTTATTTTATAATAATTAAATTTTAAATAATATGTGATCTATGAAAAGAAGTTTAAATAAATTATGATTCATTCTTTATAAAATTTAATCATGTGAGGTGAGGTTAGCTTAATTTGTTTTAATAAATTGTAAAGTGGAAATCTCATTAATAGACTAAAGTCATACATGTTTTAAATTATTATTATTATTATTATTAAGATTCTTGAAATAATTTTCATGTGAAGTGTTTTCATTTATATGACAACTTTCTTGCATAAATCTTGTTCTTAGAGGCAGAACTCACTATTTACTCGACCTCTGTATTGCTGTCTTTTACGCAGAGAAGAACAACTTGACTTCTTGTATTTTCCCTCTCTCTCGCTCTCCCGCGAATTCATCAAGAAAAAAGAAACAAAGCTTTTGTTAAGACCAGGTAAATTTTTTTTGTTTATGTTTCCTGGTTTTTTTTTTCTTTGGTGTGTGTGTTGAATGCTTCACTGTAAATATCTATAACAGATGTGTAATCACCAATCAATGCATAACATGAAAACCCATTTGTGCAGGTATTGTCTTTCACGTTGGTTGTTCATGTTCCAAACTCTCTTTGAATGGGAGTTAGTGATTAGTTGTATGTTGAATCCTGTTTCACTTTGCATCATGTTTCATCTTCAATGTGGTAACTTTATGCACTGTGCTTGTTGTTCATGATTTTGTTCTGTGTTCAAAACGAGCTAATCTCTTATGGGGTTTACCTTAAAATTCTGCATATTAAGGTTATGTTTTCCGTGTTTGGCTGAATATTAAAAGTTTGGTTGCTTTTATGTGGAGTGATCAAGGTTTTGTTCAATGCTGTACCCGACCGATTTCATTTTATTTTGTATCGTTAGTTTTTGCTATGATTCTTGTTCTTGGACTTGTTTAATAGTTTGATATCGAGTTTTGTATGAAAATTGATCGGGGGTTGGTATTTGGTAATCTTGTTATGTGTGATTACTACGATACTCTCTGCTTTTGTGCGTGTTTGCTTGTTTCTTTTTTCTTTTTTCTTCTTCTTCTTCGTTTGTTTGGTGTGTGCAATTTATTGTCTGATCAGGGTATCTGTATTTGTTGAACATATCCGTATTTATATAGTGGACATGTTGGCTCCTAGAGAGAATGAGTTTGGATTTCTATTTCGGATCAGATAACTAATAGGGTTTCTCTGTAGAATTTATATTGTGGGTTTCATTTGGTTATGATAATGTAGTTGCTTTGGCAAATTATTTATGGTTATAGATTTTGCAATTTCTCTAATCGACTGGGAAGGCTGGAAAGAGGATTCTTTTTCCTTCTAGGTTTTCAATTTTGGTTTTGGAGCTTGTAGTTAATCAGGAAGGTTTCATTTCCTCCTTTCTTTTTTCCTTCTCATTGCTGCCTTGATTCTATATCTCTTACCTTTTACTTGTTGGCATCCCAAAGGATTGTGTTTTGGAAATGAAATGTGGCTGTCTTACTGAAGAAATTTGCATATCTTCCATGTGCTTGTAGCTGTGTGTCTGTGTTGCATTTTTTTGGCATTCTTGATTTAAATTTAATGTTTCCAAGGCATTTCCAAGGCATTCGCTAAATGTGTCCTCAAGCTTATCATACATGTATAAACAATTTATATTTGTGCTTACTGTTTGCTATTTATTTTACTGCTCTTTTGTTTCTAAGACACTATTGTTTTGGCAGATGGAATCAGATCATCTGGGTTGTGATACCAATTCCACTGAAGACACATCTCTTGAGCAGTTATATCCTCCCAATTCTCTCAATAGCAATGACTTATTTGGGGATCGACAGGTGAATCCACGAATTGGTGATGCATTCCAGGTGGAAATTCCTCCCATGATAACAGGATCCGAGTATATTCAGCTTTTAATGAATCCTACTGATTCAGATTATATATTTCATGTTTCCCATTCCTTTCTAATGGGATTGTCTGTCCCAATTATGTGGCTCCACAATGAAGTGAATAATAACGAGGATCAAGGGTTGAGAGATTTTGGCAACTCTGAGGATGCAGCTAATGCAGATGAGTCAGTCAAATATAGGAAGAGCAAAAAAAGTAGAATTAAAACAAGGAAGAAAGGCTCAGAACTCAATGCTTCAGATTTGAATGACAGAGAAGAATCAGAACCAGAAAATTGTGAAGCTAAGATGGCTGGGAGAACTAAATGCACAAGCTATTCTCCAGCTCCTGGCTTGCTACAAGACCCTTGGAGTGATGCTGAAAAGAATATCTTTCTTCTTGGTTTATATATATTTGGGAAAAACTTTTTCCAGATAAAGAGGTTTGTTGAGACCAAAGGGATGGGTGATATTTTGTCATTTTACTACGGGGAATTTTATAGGTCTGATAAATACCGTAGGTGGTCAGGTTGCCGAAAACCCAGAAATAGGAAATGCATATATGGAAGGAAAATTTTTACTCGGTGGAGGCAGCAAGAGTTGTTATCTCGTCTGCTTCCCCATGTTCCAGAGGAATCTCAAAATTCTTTGCTGGAGGTATGCATGAAGTTTCTGCTGGTTTTTTTGAGCACTAAAGCCTTGCTGCATTCTCTGTAAATTGTGTTCCAACAAATGCCTAATTTCCACATCTAACTGGCTTTCAAATAGAGTGCTTTTGTGTTTGCAAACTGTATGTCTTATATGTGCACAGATTTTTAACTTTTTCTTGTCTTCGACGCCATTTTTCCATTTTTCATCTCAGTTTTGGTCTGTTATCAGGTTTCCAAGTCATTTTCCGAGGGGAGAACTTCACTAGAAAGTTATATTTCCTCATTGAGGGCTATTGTTGGAATTCGTGCTCTTGTAGAATCTGTAGGCATTGGTAAGGGGAAAGAGGATCTCACAAGTCTTTCCTTGGAGCCCACAAAGACTAATCAAGTGTTTACTTTTTGTCCCACAATGCTGAGTGGCAAAGCTTGCTCCTCACTTACATGCAGTGACATAATCAAGTTCCTAACTGGAGGCTTCCGGTTGAGCAAAGCTCGGAGTAATGATATTTTCTGGGAAGCCGTTTGGCCTCGTTTACTTGCAAGAGGATGGCACTCTGAGCAACCCAGAAATCAGGGTTATGTCAGTTCCAAAGATTATTTAGTTTTTCTTATGCCCGGAGTGAAAAAGTTTTCGAGAAGGAAACTTGTAAAAGGAGACCACTACTTTGATTCTGTAAGTGATATTCTTCACAAAGTGGCATCTGAACCAAAACTTCTTGAGCTGGAAGCTGAAGAAGCTAGGGTAAGCAGCTGCAATGGAGAAGATCATTGGGTTCCAGAAGATTTATCGGATCAAGATGATCTATCCAATGATCAACCACATTGTTATCTTAAACCTCTTCCTTCTAACTGCAATTTGGAGCGTATGAAGTTCATGGTGATAGATTCCAGTTTGGTTCATGGAGGTCAACCATGCAAGGTCAGAGAACTCAAACACTTGCCATTCAACTTTAAAGATACTTCCAAACCAATGTGTCTTCCAAGAGAAAAAGAAGGGTTTCAGCATGATGCTACCAATATAACACTGAATGCAGAGAAGAACATTTCTGTACACAGCAATGATATATTTGATATTGGTGGTCCAAAAAGTATGAAGTTCACAGTTGTGGATACCAGTTTAGTCCACGGAGGAAAATCATCCAAGGTGACAGCACTGAGGTATTGCCCAGTTGAATCTAAAATTTCTTCTGATATGAAATTTTTGTCAACAGTAGATGCAGGGAATTCCTCTGATCATTCATTGGATGAACAAGAGTCAAATACTGCTGAATGTGATGCACCAATGAATTCCAGGCCAGATGCTTCTGATTCACTGGTGAATGGCAATATTTGCAATAATGGTATAATTGCATTTGATGGTGCTAGTTCAATTACGACGCTTAACTCAGACTCTGGAAACAACATGGAGACTCACCAGCATCAAGAGGCCAATAAGACAGAAGACATAAAGACCAAGAGGATTATAAAGCACCATTTCAGTCGAAGAGCAAAATCTGACAATACGAATAGTTTAGCTTCTCTTGTTAAACGGAGGAGATTAACTGCTTGTGCCAAGACAGAGACGAGTAGTATCATTGAGAATTTCTCCATTGGCCTAAAGTCAAAAGAAGTAGAGCCCTGCCGTGCATTGAATGTGCCAGCTGGTTATGATGATGTTTCACAAGTAGGTTGTTCCAATGAAGGCAGTCCAGAAGAGGAAATAAGTCGAGGTATAACCAGTGAGAGTTGTTTTGCCATGGAGATGTCTCATGGGAAAAATGAGAGACATCAAATCTCATCATCAATTGATCTCAATGTGTCCCAGATTCTATTTGACTCTAACAATGGAGAAATATTAATAACGGAGGTGGGAGATAGCCAAGGAATGAATTCTAATTGTTCATCTGTTCACGAGAACAAACTTAGTCTCAAGAAACTGAACACCTCTCTTGATGTTGGTACTTCATTGCAGCAGCCTAACTTGAATCCAAGGCGGCGAAGCACTAGAAGCAGGCCACCAACTGCTAAGGCATTGGAAGCTCTTGCTTGTGGGTTCTTGAATATTAAAAAGAAACAGAAAAGCAAAGAAGTTCACACCCGACAAGTCCCATTTTCAAATCCTTCACGCAAGGCACGTAGCAGAGTCAAGCCACCCTCCAGACTCCATAGTGCTGGCACAGTTATAGTGGATATGAAGGAAGAAAAGGAGAATAAAACTTCTATCGTTAATGAAGATATAGTAGTACAGGATTTAAAGAACAGAGTCTGAATATCTAGTATAGATCTCTAAAGCTGCTTATAAACCTGAAGACTTGATATTCAGGGATCATTTAGCTGTGTTTATTGCTCTATTCCCCATTTTTGTCGTGCAAATTGGGTCCAATATTTTGCCAAGGAATTCTTTCTGCGTTTACTGCTAACAGAGAGAGCGATACTGAGACAGGGCCATCTCGTTAATGCTTTTACCAACCTCAACAGAAGACTCCGCATTCTCTTCAGTAGTGTATATACTTTTTTGTCCACAATCCTTGCAACCATTGTCTTTTCTTTTTCCCTTCTAATGTGGTACGTTAAACAAGATGTTTTTACTAATAATCTATCTGCATGTTTATTTTCTTTTTTCTTATGGAAATGAAGCAAACCCTTTGCATTTTATGATATCTGAATAAGGTTGTGTCGAGATTAGAAGCAGACAAAAATATACGAAATCTCTGCCATTTTTACAGTCCTGCAAATAGCAGAAGAAAATTCATGGCTGGTGATAATTGGAACACTGAGAATTACTGAAGTTTCAGTGATAACTTGATGCTTTGATATGCCCCTCTTATATCAAATTGAACTATAAATGAGCCTCAGGTTCCCGTAAACTACACAAAAACAAATCAAAATCACTAAAACAAATTAAAGGACAACAGCAAACTCGAGATCAAATAAAAATACAGAAGAGAAGATAAACAATTTTCTGGTATACAGTCAAAATTTACCGCTCACCATCCAACTTATTAAAACGTTTAGTAATTTTATCCTTCAATAGCTATAGATCAAAACATACCCTCAAAATCAATGGACAAATTTAACTTAATAAAGCTGCAAAAAAATAGTATCCCTAACGTGATCAATTATTATTACTTGTTAATTTGCAGAGGATGTTCTTAATTAATCTTTGAATAACACAACTAAGAAAGCAGTAGCAGTCTATGTTTGGAGACAAATCTCAAACTCCTCCTTTTTAAGGAAGCCAGGTTTTGTCTTTTTTGTTGCAATCTCCTACCCCTCCCAAATCAATATCAATATTAATTGTACTGTTAAATTAACTAAAATAATTTTGCTTAGTCTACTTTTTAAAAAAGCAGATTAAGGGTCATAAACGATATAATTATTGTCTAAAAAATTTTCCTCTAACAAATAATGAAAGTGAAGCTAACTTTGCAGATCATGCAACCCAAATTATTATTTACCCTTCTCTTTTTGTCTCAATCATATATCATTGACAAATATCACACTTTATTTTCTTTTATAATTCATCTTTTAGTTAGTTACCCTTGTTTTAAAGAATTTCGGACAACAAAATTAATGTTCTCCATAAATACTTAATTTAAAAAAAAAAAAATACATGTTCAAAACATGTATATATAACTTTTGATATTATAGATTAAATAATCAAATTAAATTTTATGATAAAATTTTAAATTGTACGGATTTTAAAATTTATTGTTTATTATTAATGACTAATAATTTATTTCAAAAAAAGGGGGGCCTTTGTGGTACTATATATCACATGCAAGGTTTCTTTAATTTGAAATAGAAAAGCCATAATTGTTTTTGGCCTCACATATTTGACAAAATGCATATATTGAATTGCCTATGAAATTGGTGTTGTCAAATCATATAATCTTTGATTATGTATTTTAGTTTGCTGGAAACTTCATGGAGATGTTGATTTACAAACACATAATTCTTCTCAATGGTCGATTCAATTTGAAAAAAAATTAGACGAAATTTCAAAGTGCTTACAATCATAAAGTCTTGCTTTTTCTGTAAACCTAACTTTTTGATCAAATTAAGTGATAAGTAGATTGTCATTGGCTTTGCCTTTGCCTTTTCCTCCATCAAGCAACTTCATCATCAATTTGGGTCCTAGGCCTGCCTTTCTCACTCACTCTCTCTCTCTCTCACTCATTCACTTGTTATAAAATTTAATAATAATATTTGAAGCAATTTGTAACTCATGAAGCTTAAATCAGTGCCATCTCAATGATTAATATGTTGTCCAAAATAATTTATAATTTGTTTAATTTTAAAAATATAGTAATGGGGCTTTAGAAAAATTGTTGTTTTTCAAAACCCATTCATCCGAATTTCTTTTTATCTTGTTTCTTAAAACAATGTTCATTGTATTGTCATTGTAACTCATTGTGAGACCAAAGAATCATGGGATCTGCTTAAAAGTAGCTTTTACTTTGTTGGGTTTTTTTTTTTTTTTTTTTTCTCTCTCAATAATACGGGCAACACTACCCCAAGCCAAGATAGATGAAAAGGAAAAAGGAGCAAAGGGAAAAGAAAATCACTTATTGAAACAGCATAGCGTAGGAGCCAAAAAGTACTTTTTCTTTGACAAGAAAAAGTAAGTGGTTCATATCATTCCCATGCTCGAAAATTAGCAGAGATTCATTCATATCTCTGTCTCAAAGGGATGAGATGAGATGGGATGAGATGAGATGAGATGCTATGCTAATCATTCGCAAATAAAAGAAAAGAAAAGAAAAGAAAAGAAAAGAAGTATTAACTGATCTGATCATATGGGCAAGTAGTAATTGGAATTTGCCTAGACTGATGACCAACAAATCTTTGTCACCTTGAGTGTAAATAATCGAGGATGATTCTATTTTGTAAGTTGGTAATATCTGTATCTATCATCTACAGACAACAAACTATATTTATGTAAGTTTACTCGGTCACAGTCTCATAATTTTTATATGCGAATTGGTTGCCAGTTCAGAATCAGAATCAGAAAAGCTTTTCTTCCCTTTTCTTTTCCTTTCTTTTCTATTTATTTTTTGAGGGTCCATTTAATAATTAATTTGGAGGGTATGGCATGCATCATGCATATCACCAGAACCACTTGTCTTCATTTATCAGAAGAACAGTATAAAGCCAAAATCCGAAGATTGAAACTTACATATAAGACCATTTTCAATATGAAAAAGCACTTTCAATTCTGTTTGTTTGGCTTCAAAAGCACTTTTTTTTTTTTTTTAATTTTATTTTGTTTTTATTTATGATATACAATACTAATTCATGCATGAAGCCATGAACGACTGGCTTCAGAAGTAACCTATTACCGAAGATACATATAACTGGCCAGCTACCATTAACAAGATTAAACATGGAAGGTTAGATTAATTACCTCTCTCTAACAATAATTCTTTTAAAATGTCTGTATATATTGACTTTCTACTTAATTTAATTTCTTCCTTAATTAATTTATTCAATGTCTAAATCAATACTAGACAATGAAAAGGATTATATTGACTTTCAGTGAACATATAACTTGACTATACATAAATAATATTTTATATTATTATTATTATTATTATTATTATTTTATAGGTAATCACACAGCCAGCCAAATAAAGAAAAATACAGTATATTTATTTATAATTTCGTCAACAAATCATGTAAAAAGAAACAGATGATTAATTAATTTTAATTAATCTGGGGTGGTGTTTTTAAACAATAAATCGGTGACCAACGAAGTAAGACCCACCTACACCTACTGAATTAAAATAAGAGTTCTTCCCATCCATTAATCACCGATCAACCTCAGCTTAACTGCCCTTTATAATTTACTCTTCTTTTTTTTTTTTTATAATTTGACAGCCAATACTCATCTTGTTTATTATGTATGTGTGTGTGTTAATTAATCGTATTGTTTATAATTAATTTCTTTGGTCTGTCTCTGAAGAAATTGATCAGCAAACGTAATTAGTGTTAAATGGCTGCTTATCCCACAAGGGCAGAAGCCAGAAGCTGATACAATCCATGTGCATGAACAGCATAAGCTCCAGAAAGTGATTATTGGCTTATGGCTTATTTTGGCAGCACTTGCAAATAATAAAACAATTAATTAAACCAACCCATCTTCTGTTTTAATCGGAATTTTTATTTTCTGACAAAGCAGAAGGAAAATGACAAACCATCAAAGCTCTTGTTTAATCTTTTATCCGAAAATGGAAAACTGTCGATGTAAAAAAGTCATGCATTCAACACCAAATTCTCTCTTGTGAACTTCAGGATTCTAATTAAAATCCTGACCGAAATCCATCAGTCGTTAGAACATTCAACAACAAGGGTAGAGCTGAAATCCGGGTTTAATTAGAATCCGGGAGGTAGTGTGGAAGACAACCTTTTGGATTCACAATCACATGCTGCTTTTAAGACCAATATTGCTGGCTTCTCCGAATCTTCCTTCTTGTAGTACCTACCATCAAATATATTTTTTTAAAATATTTAATTAAATAAAAAAAAAGATCAAATTGATATTGGCATTATGGAAATTGAGTGGAAATGGGAAAGTGGTAAGCAAGAATGAATAAGATGCACGTGAACAGAAGAATTTTTGTATTATTGTTCCTGTCGGGTCCTTTTCGAGAACGATTTCTTCACTGCCGACCCGTGATACTGATTGCCCAAAAGCTGATTGCCCACACTGAAGTGGCAATTTCGTTATTTTTCCCTCTTTTCGGTGGCATTCTCGCAATCTAATTCCCTCTTTTTAAAATATCACGGCAACAAGACAAATTCTTAACCAGAAAGCCTTCTTCCGCCTGCAATGTGGGCCACACTAGAACTCTGAAATTCCACAAATACCCCCTCACCTCACTTCCCCATTTAAATCTTTCTTTGTTGGTTTATTAAAATAAAATTACAAAAATAGACAACAAAAAGGCATAACAATTAATTAAGATGAAAAAAGCTTGGCCTCAGGCTTAATGTATGATGGAGTTTGAGTTGTTTTAACCATTTATAAATCATTTATAAATTTCCAATCTATTTATGGGTTTCCTATGAATACAATTAAAGTGAATTAAATACAATAATTAGTTTGTTAATGGTGATTAGGGATCAGGACAAAGAATTTAATACTGAAGAAATTGAGGGGCATATTATAATAAGTAAACAGTAGATAACAGTGTCCGGAAACTTGTAATAAATAAGAGGAGACCTGGTTTGGTTTTGGTTCTTCTTCTTGTGTTGTGCCTGCAGCAAAAACAAATATTACTTTCTCCTTTCTTCTTCTTCTTCAAGATAAATGAAGGAGAATTTTCTGGTTTTTGTCTTCGTCTCTCCTGCCAACAAATTCCAAGTTTTCTGCTTTTGTTTTTAGGTTTTGTTTTCAAAAATAGAATAAAATTAAGCCCTTCTGAAGGAAAAGAAAAAATTCCACCAGAATAGAAAGAAAACGATAGAGTTGTTTGGCAGGAAGAGAAAGAGAAGGACAAAAAAGGGTTTCGAATTATCTGCTGTTTTTTTTTTTCATTAACTCCATGTCAAATATTACCGGCGATTGTGTTAGTTTCTCTTCATCAGGAAATAATATTAATATTACTGGCGGTGAAGAAGTTCATCAGCAACAAAAGCAAAAACATCAAGAGCTACTGATCAATCAGTTTCTAGCAACAAACTCTTTGCCTTCAAGTACTACAACTAATAGCAGCAGCAATGGCTCCAGTAGTACAACTCAACAACAACAACAGCAGCAGCAGCAGCAACTTCCACCAGCTAAGAAAAGGAGAAATCTTCCAGGAACTCCAGGTAATATTCAAGAAATTCCAACTAGTCCATATTTTTTTTTATTTTTGATTGAACAAAAGCAGATGAGTCTTAACCAAGCATTGGTATATATCAGAATTTGCATGATCCGTTGGTTTTTATAGATTTTTGGGTCAAGGACAAGATATAAAAACATTCAAAAATAAAAAAAATAAAAAAAGGGAAGTGGGAAGAAACAGATTTTTGAGATCAAGAAATAAAGCTGTAAAATGAAGAAGATTTTGTGTACTTATGTTGTAATTCAGAGGTAAAAATGGGTTAGAAAGATGATGAATTATTGAAGAGTTAAGTTGTTGAAGGGGTTCAATTATTGGTTGGGTTTCACAATCATTGTAGTGAACTATTTGCTTTGCCTTTGTACTCTTTTTTCTTTGTTTTATTTCAAACTCTTTCAAGTAAAGTAGCTAGCCAGTCATATATTTCTGCCCACAAATTTTTTTTCAAATTTATTTTTGAAAATTATCAAGTGTGATATCCACATATTTTTAAAAACTCTAATTAATGTCTTAATTATGCAATTCTTTAGTTCAAGAATTGCAATTTTTTTAAAAAATTTTTATCCAATTTTTGATCTCCAGAGTTGCTGATCCAGATAAAAAAAAAATGAGGATCTCCAAAAGAAATAAGGATATATATATATATATATATATTGTTATAATTACCTCACACACAGTTGAATTTGCATGCTAATTCTTGATTTATTGATAATTATGTATATCTGAAATTCACCCATCGAAAAGAGATTGAGTTTTCTTTCTTACTGGAAATAATATCATTTATAATAATGGAAAATAAGACATGAAATACCCATAAGTGCTAGCTAAATCGAAGATTGATTACTGTTAGTATTTAATCTATTGTTTTTGTGGAATATTTATGTAATGCAGACCCAACTGCTGAAGTTATTGCTCTATCACCAAACTCTCTCTTGGCTACCAACCGATTCGTCTGTGAAATCTGCAACAAAGGTTTCCAAAGGGACCAAAATCTGCAGTTGCACCGCCGAGGCCACAATCTGCCATGGAAGCTCAAGCAAAGAACAAGCACTGAAATCAAAAAGAGAGTTTATGTTTGCCCAGAACCTTCTTGTGTCCACCATAACCCAGCTCGTGCTTTGGGCGATCTTACAGGTATTAAGAAGCACTTCTGCAGAAAGCACGGCGAGAAAAAGTGGAAATGTGACAAGTGCTCCAAGAAGTATGCTGTGCAATCCGATTGGAAAGCTCATTCCAAAACCTGTGGGACAAAGGAGTACAAATGTGACTGTGGCACCATCTTTTCCAGGTTTTTAATATTTTGAAAATTTTCATAAAAAAAAAAAAAAGTTTTAAATAAAAGTGCTTTTCATTAAAAAAAAAAAAAAAAAAACTTTGATAATACCAAGAACACTCTTAACAATTTAGTACGTACGACTCAGTGGTGCATGAACAAAACCAAGATCTTGGCTCATGGTATACAATTTTTTTAAGTCAAAAATTCATGATTGGATCGAGCACATTGTTTCAAAATCTGACAATAATCTTCATAATATTTTAAGAATATACATATATATGTATATATATATGTTCTTTCTTCTTTCCATTGCTAAAAGTCTTAGTTTGACAACATAATCTTATAATATTGTTGTTATATTTTACTAGAAAGTCCGAATCATCCATTCATTTTATATTTTCTAAGATAGAATTATAAAATGTTTGCCATTGTATCAATAATTGACTTACGATACAAACAGTGTCTTACTCAAAGACTTTGTAGCCAATCATATTTGTTAATTTAATCAACAGTTCATTTACCAATTAATTCGACATTATTTTGCAGGAGAGACAGTTTCATTACTCACAGGGCTTTCTGCGATGCTCTAGCTGAAGAAAACCAAAGAGCAAATCCAGAATTAATGGTGAATATTCCAGGATCAAACGTACAAAGCCAAGTTCCTGAGCTTATAATTCCCTCCATGGCGAGGACCAACCACAACGCAAAGTTTAACCATTCAGAACATAGGAACCAGTTAGCCCCCGAACTCATGCCAATGCCAGCTAAAACTTTTGGAAGCATGCTGTCGAGTAACCCTACTTGCCATGCAAATTCAGCAAATATTTTTGAAAGTAATGGAAGCAGCTCGGCTGCCAGTGCTTCCTTGTCTGCAACAGCATTGTTGCAGAAAGCAGCTCAAATGGGAGCAACTTCTAGCAATGGCAATAGCATGATCATGACGCCGCCGTCGTTCAGTGCAGTATTGCAGCCACAAACCGATCAATCTTCAGCTTCAATGGTGGGAAATAACGGTGATGGTGGATTTGTCAACCAGTTTTTCAATGCGAACGGCAACGTCGAGAGCTCAGGAATGAGCGACATTGGAATGTTTTATAGATTTTTAGATCAGAATAATGCACTAATGAAGAACTTGGAGCAGCATGAAAACAGTGGCAACAACAAAAGTGCTTTGCACGTGACAAGTTCAGATTCTGGATTAAGCACTTTATCAAAATTCGTAGGTGGGGATGTAATGACCGTTGATTTCTTAGGAGTTGGAGGATCAAGAACAAGAAATAATTTACATGAACAACAGCATCAACAATCACAAGAACTGAAGTTTGGCTCAGGAATTGGTCAGCCGCCAATAATTCCAAGCTTGAAGAACCATTTTCAGCAGGAAGCAGCAGCAATGGATCAGAAGCCAATGTGGGAAGTCTAAAACTGTTTCCATTATCTTTAGCAATATTTTATAATTTACGGTCACGCCATAGCTGTTGAGAGAAAATCACCATAATCTTGCTAAAAGAGCAAGATATTGAGGATTTTGGCCAAGACTTAGACATATATATAGCAAATCTGTAGGCTCTCTTTGATCCCAAAAATAAGTTAGATCGTCTGAAAAAGGAGAATCGAAGAGAGCTTTTTCCTTGAGAATTAATTAAGCTCATCCCATATTTATTTTCTTATCGACTTCATAGAGTATTTTAATGTCTTTATAATATTCCAATTCGAATGCCTGCATTTCTTTTAAACATTGAATCCTGGTTTAGTGGTTAAAAACAAGATTATTAATCTTAATACAATTGTTTATAAACTCCTTAGAAAAAGAAACAGATACAATTTAAAAATATGGTAGTTCACAAAAGATTTCCTTTATTTAAATATTGCTGTATGACAAGAGACAACGTGGGCCAATAAGATAGACATAACACCTAATGATTCCACCCACTACAATATACACACACAATCTCTTCTCTTCACTTACATCAGATGCTTGCTGCTTCGACCACCACTTTAGTAAATAAATTTTATATGTGAAATTTTGGTAAATAAAATAAATATATGTTATATAAAGATATGGATATGTTTACTCATGGGAATGTCAAGTGAATGGCCTGAAAATTCAGTTATCATTTAAAGTTTGTGGCTCTAAGAATTTTAGGCAATGCACAATAAATGAGAACCACAAAAAATGGATAATATTACTAATTTATGCAACTCGCTTCTCTCCCATGACTTGAGAAGGTGAAGAACAATAGAAATGGCATTGCAGCACTACTTTCATGCATGCAAGTATGCTTCTCTGCGAAAGATTTACATGACACAATCATCCAACGAACGGAAAGAGAGTTTGGAGGAGGTGGCTGCGAGGTCTCCGGCGGAGGAATTTGCACCATTAGCGGCAACGTTTAGACGACGGCTTGTGGTGGGTGTTGGCTCAGCTTCTCTAGTGGCTGTTGGTGCAAATTTTGGTGGAGTTACAAGTTTTCTTCTCGGATTATCACCAGAAAATGGAAGAAAGCTTAAGCTGGATGTGCTCTATCCAATTGGAGGGTACACTCGTTGGATTGACCCAAATGAAGGATTTGGTTAGTAAGTTCTGCAACACTTAAATTTTGACAAAATAATCGTGTTACAGTTAAAAGTGATATTGTCAGGTCACCTTGTCTCCTTAACTCATAATTTTCATTATGAAACAATGGAAAATTAAGTTGTATGTGCAGTTGTGTGCTTTATAACGTGCGAATTAGTTCATTGGATCGAGCGTGTATCACAAATTTAACCCAAATCCAAGGATTAAGAAAGTAAAATTGATTCGTTGTCATATGCTAATGCTTGTGTTTTATATGTTCTGTGAACTGCAGAATTTATATATCCAGCAACTTGGGTCGGAGATCAAACACTGTTGTATAGAGCAGCTGAGAAGAAAGAATTTGAGAGATCACTTGATCCTCCTCCTCTCAACAATGTGAAGTCTAACAACGGCCGCCGCAAGAATGTCAATGAACCAGTTGTCGCATTTGGTCCTCCCGGTTCAACCGGCGAGCTCAACGTTAGCGTCATCGTCTCACCGGTCCCTCTTGATTTCTCGTTAGTACTCGTCAAATAGTTCAGCATTGAAGACATATGAATTAGGAGCTAATGTTTGTGTTTTGCTGACAGTATTGAAGCATTTGGAGGACCGAAGGAGGTCGGAGAAGCTATAGTTCGGACGATCACAGGATCGGGGCGACGCCCTGATGTCAAAGGAAGTTTGATAGAATCAAAATTGAGAGAGGATTCTTTGAGGAATGTTAAATACTATGAGCTGGAATTCAGTGTTGAAAGCCCTTCATTTCAGCGGCACAATATTGCAGTATGTTGCGCGCGGCGCGGTAAGTTATATACTCTAAACGCACAGGCACCAGAATCTGTGTGGTCAGAGATGAAATCAGATTTCTATACAATTGGTGATTCATTTAGTCTCACCTCTTGATGTGCAGAATCCACGGCTCTTTGAGCCTGCATCAATGGCAATAGATTATGAGGCAAAATGACTTGAAAAAATGGATTTTGAAAAAATAGTTTGCTTCCTTTGCTATAAACCATCACGACAAAAGTACAATGTTCTTCATGTTATCAAAAATCTGGAAATCTGAGCACAGAGGATTAGGAGATTCGCCTAAATACGTTGATGTGTTATAAGTTTCTTCATGGCATAAAGAAGCCAATACGAGAATTTACTATCATATTCCTACATTGCAATTACTGTACACTAGTTCAAGCACAAGTTATCTGTTTGCGCTTCATCAGATTCTCCAAGTTCTCAGAAACTGCAGCAGTTAAATTAGGGTCCTCAAATGCCAGCTCTGCACCAAGCCTGTAACAGCAACATAACAAGAATTAATATCATCTAGCAAACCACAAATCCTAAATCGGTTCAGCATGTAAAATTTCCAAAAGGAAAATGATAATAGTAACAAGAAAGGCAAAATCTGATGTCATTAGTTGGCGAGGCTGAGGGCCAAAGTGTAAGTCTTGTTTGTTTTTTCTTCTTTGAATAACAAGGTAGATAAAAAACTTAAAACAGTAATGTAGAAACCAACACTTGATTTTCTTACTTTGGATCACGCACCAATTTCTGGACTTCTTTGATAGCTGAACTTGCTGCATACAATGATATCTTTCCAACCTGCATCAGAAGCCAGTTCACAGTCAAAAAAATTCACTGAGATAAACAGAATCACACGTAAGAGAAAGAAAGAAGAGCCAGAGAGGAAAGATAATAGAGCAATTTCAAGGAAAAATAAGGCACTGAATCCTTCCAGGAAAAATTTTGTTTGCCTAACCTCCAAAACTTGAAGTTTTGTTTCTTGATCATTAGGAAGACGGCGGATTTCTTCAGCCAGTTTCATAGCCTCTCCCATGCTTTCAGGAATTAAGAAATCAAGGCCAAACTGGACAGTGGACTGTAATTTGATCAAGGAAACAAAGTATTCAACATAATATTGTGGAGATCAGGAATTATATTCAATAAAATGTTACAGATCACAAGAACTCACCTGAAGATTTCTCACTTGGAAAGGGCACCCAGCAGGGATAAATACAGCTTCTCCTAAATGTTGTTCAAACGACCACAGCTCTACTCCTGACAGAGAAAAGGGATAATTGTTTATATTGATCTCTTTCTCAAGGGTGTACAATATATTACGGACATGCAAGATATGGGAGGTAAGAAAATTGCCCCTACCCAGACACACCAGATATAAGGAAGTTTTAGTTTCTTACCAAATTCTTCCTTCAATTTTCTTTTATGATCCCCATTGAGATATACCACTTCATCATAAAGGGGATGTTTCACCTGAGGTCAATAAAATAGGATCAGCAATGTGCAGACTGCCCAAACCAACTCAGAAAACCTCAGGAAAAGGGTAGATTTCTAAACAACTTACAAAATCATTTGTAACACTGTCGAGCTTTACAGAATCCTTCCAGTGTTCTTGCAAATATTCAATTAACTTTGGAACATGCTGCTGACAAAAGACATCCCAACGGGCTCCCGGATGAGTCTTTTCAGAGATGCCTCTACTATCTCCATTTAAATGTTCAGAAATGACAGTTTTCTCATCTCCAGTAACAGTTTCAATCCATTGATCTTCAATTATCTCATACTCATCTGTAGCATACTTGTCCCCATATTTGTTCTTTACTTCATGCCCACCAAGTGATAAATCTGGAAACCTTCCCTCACCCAATACGTTTACTGGATCCCCAACTGACTTGTTTCCCTCAGATTCTCTAAAGGAACCCTTAAACTTCTCATCTTCAGTTTTCTGTGACTTTACTTCGCGCAAATGCACCAACAGATATACCCGGCAACAGCACAGGAAGTATCAGCAAATATAAATTTATCACCTTATTTAGGTCATCAGAAGGTATTATGGAGATAGAAATAAATTCTCCACAGCCATACAAAATGTTGACACCAGCAGTGCTTCTGTGTTGGAAGCAAACCAAGTTCAATGAAGAATATCAATCTTTAAGTTAGATTAACTTCATAGAAGTTTTAATAACATGTAATATACTGTAATGGTAGATTAATACATAGCAAGCACCCAAGGTAAGATTTAAAACTTGAAGCTACCTACATTAACATGCATTCATCTTCAGTCAAGAAAGTAATTATCAAAATACTAGTCATAAATTCATATTAAATACAATGACAAATTAAGATAAAATAGCTCTCAGAACAAGAATGCAGAACATGCAACCTACCATGTCACGCATATTGAAGTAAAGATTGGTCACTGAATCACCCTGACCAAGTTCCTCATAAGTTCCATAAGACATATAAATATTAGTTTCGACATCATTCTGCAAGGAATAATGAGGAAGCTTTGCAGCAACATTTAGAAAGCCCAACCTGGGGTGAATATACTCAAGGAAAGGCATTTCACTGATAAATTCAGGTTTATGGTACAATAGAAACTCTTCAGAAGCACTAGGAGAGGACCAATCTTTCAACTTCAACATTTCTGGCCAACCATCTTCATGTTATCGTCCCTCCGAGTATCCATTGATGAATTCAACAAGTTCAATATCTATCCGCCATCATGTTACCCCACATACAGAAGATTAGTTGTAAATAACAGAAAATACCATGAATTTTTTTGTGATATCAGGATGAAAGAAGAACTACACAAATATAAGCAAAAGCAATGAAAGACTACCTCAGACCAGTCTAAGCAATCTATGGCCTTCACAGTTCGGTTCTCATCCTTTTTTTTCTCATCTGTTGTCTCCCGAATCCCCTTCCATATATCCTTTTGATCCCAAATAGACACGGATGAGTTGTCACATACCTGCTTAATGATAACAGGGTGGCCCTTGAACCAACGATTTCTAAAGTAACCAATCCCTTCACTTCTAGTATCTTGAGATGACGAGGAGTAAAAGAAATTATCATCTCCATCCTCTCTGTGAGCATATTGGCGGAATGTGGTATCATATGATTCATTTTTCAGTATAGTTTCAGCATCACAAACCTCACAGCCGCTAACCATTTCCTCCACGTTTTTCACCAGTTTTGCAACCCAATTCATTTTAAGAATTCGGCTTAAGTTCAATGATTGATAACCACAACCACCATACTCCCTGGGAGGGCATGGAATACTGCCATCACTGTTGGCTTTCCAGCCAGGAAACTTATCGGAAAAGTTTAATCTTAGTTTGGCTATTTTAACTTGCTCTGATGCATTATCTGTGTCTTCACTTCTCCCAGCAGCATCATTTTCTAACAACTCTCCTTCAACATCACTTGTAGTTGCTTCTCAAAGATCTTGACAGCAACTAAGGCACGGATCATACATGCAGGTTGTGCAATGTCAATGATAATCAATGATTGGTGACCTACAGATATTGCTGCAAGAAAACAAATTATGATGAACAAACCATGCTGAAGTCAAATCCTATAAATTAAAACAAGAACTACATACTATTACAAATGTGGCAATTTTCCAATGTCCAAGATGTAAACCATGAGAAAAAGACAAGCCATCCTATTGAACTAAGCAGGAGACAAATTTATTACATCCAACTTGTTACGTGATGCTGATCACCAAAAACCATATTCAAACAATCCCAAGACTCAAATTACATATAATTCAAATGGCGTTAAAGGCGTTACCAGCACATCTGTTCATCAGCACTCAACTTTGCCCTGACAAAGTCAATTTCATTGCCTGGAAAAATAATGGGAAAACGAGTTACATGATGCATAAAAACACTTTAACAGCACATGCCTTTGGAACATCAAATGGTTCTTACCTCAAAGCCTTTTTTCCAGTTCTACCTCAGAGCACTGTATCTGATGGATATGCTTAACTACAGGAAGCACAGCAGATAACAGGCAGTAGAGATATTGAGGCTCTTCTGCAATCTGTTTCGAGAAGACTCCACAGCAGAATGAGGTGGTGTCCTAGAAGACCTCAAATTCTCTTCAAATTCTGCAACATCTCTCTGTGAATCATCATTTCCCTTCAGAGAGTTACATGCTGATGTACCCCTTGTAGGTGGTGTTTCCGGTGAATAGCAAAAATGACTTTTTGTCACTTTCTCAATAGGTTACTTCCCCAAGACTGAATGATAGTTACTACTTTTCAAGTTTGCAATTGGTATGTCATAATCATCACTCTTACTCTCCAAGAATATAACACTTTCACCCAAACTTTTCCTTTTGGCTTTCTTTAGACTAGCTCTTATGGCGGAACTAGCAGCCCTTCTCTTTGCTTGGGTGTAGTGTTTTTCGCATACCGTTTTATCCCGCATAGACATTGCAGTGCATCTCCAGTGTTTCCCATCCGACCTCTTGCACCGCAAGTCATCTGGAATCCCAACATTATCCTCACCATTCCCTGAGCTCCAACTCGGATGACCCATCAACAAAATTCAGCACCAAAAGAACATTCACAGCCCTATACTCATAAAATCAACCTACAAACGCAACAACTCAAATAAATATTACAAATTGACACTAGCAATCCATTAATTCTCAACGGAAAGTTTAAAAAAATAAGTACAAGCAAACCCAGCATTGACACGCACATCTTGCAAGCAAAAAAAAGAAAAAAAGGCAGGATATCGAAAATTGAGAGCAAGATTACCAAGAAAAACAAAGAATAAGAACATAGTCCTAGCTGAATCAGATCCACAACATAAATTCTGGAACAAATTAAATACATATATACGCAAATATTTACAAAAACAGAGAGAAGGGTACCTGAAACTAGGCCTCGTTAAGTCGAAGGATACACAAAACGTTGCCGGACCGTATTTAAAGGCAACAAGACTTTTGTGCTGCGTCTGTGTGTAGTCTGTCTTCCGCATGTCTGCACTAGTTACAGTCCAAACTCCGCGCAGTCGTTGAATGAAAGGCTGTTGCAGTTTTTATTCATCTTTTTTATCTCTTTTTTTTTTTTTTTTTCTCTCGTACACCTGAGAAGTGCGAAGTTCACCAGACCAGATTGCCCAGAACTGGGCTTCTTGTTACCTCAGCCTGTACCGCGGTTACCTGAATCACTATAACAATAATATCCGGATACCTGTGTTTTTATATTTTTGCATATAAAGACGTAGTTTCTTGGGTTATACACTTAAATCCCTGGATCATTTTTATTTACTAAAACACATTTGTGTTAAGTTACATAGAAAATATTACAATGATCAAAAATTAAAATTATAAAGGCAATTGGGTCATTTTAATAAGAATTATAAATTTATTTGATTATTGGTTTATAAAAACTCTATTACATTGCAGATCGGGTGCCAAACTGCCAACAGTAATTACACCTTAGACAAACCCCTTTACATTTCATGACCAACGGCAGCAACCAAACGTGCCCTTATAAAACGCAACGCATTGGCACCAACCAACAAACGAACAACACATAATACTAGTAATATTGGATTGAATCTTCAAATTCACAAATCTTCCTTCATTTCTACGTATCAACTTTCATAGTCTTGGTTTGATCTGAGAAGCCAAAGCAGAGCGAGATGTCAATGGCGAGGGCAAGCTCAGGCCTCGCTTATCCAGAGCGATTCTATGCTGCAGCGTCGTATGTTGGCTTCGATGGATCTCCCAGTTCCGCCACCAAAGGACTCACCTCGAAGTTCTCAAACGACTCCGCTTTGCTCCTCTACGCTTTGTATCAGCAGGTTGCATTTCTCATTTCCATAATTATTCTTCGTTTTCTTCCTTTTGGTTTCCGTCACTTGATCCAATGGTTTTTTATGCGCTTTTTTTGATTTTATCACATTTAATGCGCGGGATTTGTGGTGTTTTATGTGATTTGCTTAGCTTGATTCAATGTCGTTCGGTTGTTATTCCTGTTGATTTTTAGGCTTGATACATAAGATTTTGGTGTTGGCGTCGATTTGTGCTGATACTGTTGTTTTAATTGTGCTGGCGGAACTGGATTTCGCTGTTATTCTTCTGAATTTTGCTCATTATCTGATTGTTCGTATAATCGCTGTGTTTTCTAGGCTGTTTTGAGTATAATTTAGGTAGATCTAATTTATGAATAGAGAATTAGGCAGTGAAAATGTTGGATCTGCTGTTTTGTTTGGTGTACAAGAAAATGATAGAAACATACTTTAAAACTGTTGCAATTTGTTTAGCTATTTTTCCTTTTGGTAAACAAACCTGTCATTCAGAATGAATTTCTGGTCAGAACTTGAAGATGTATATAAATGCTCTAATATTTATATTTTAGTTTCTAATGGTTTTATACTCATGTAACATTTTGCAGGCAACTGTAGGACCTTGTAACGTACCAAAGCCTAGCTCATGGAGTCCAGTAGAGCAAAGCAAATGGAAAAGGTTCGATTGCTTTGAGCATACATACAAGAAGGAGTTATTGATTGAGAGTTTTGTGACGTTTAGCTTTTTGTAGAGTAAATTATGCTTTAAATGTCTCCAGTGGTTGAAATTTTTCAATGACATTTGCTGCACTGTTATTCCTCGTTGTCTTTTTATCCTTTAATTCAATGGAGTAAACACGGGAGAAGGTTTTCTTTGTGTTAGTATATGATTTAGAACAGATTAGTTCCTTCTTCTTCTTCTAATTATGTATTAATTTATTGAAATGGTAATACTTTTGTTTCAAGTGGCTATATGATGTTTGCGTTGTCATTCATTTCTGTTTTCTGTTGAATTTTCTTTTGCTAAACTTTTTTATTGTCTATGCAGCTGGCAAGGCCTTGGAAACATGGCTACCACAGAGGCCATGCGTCTTTTTGTGAAAATATTGGAGGTTTATGCCATTTCCATTCTCACAGTCATATTGATATGGTTCACATCACAGTTGTAATTTGTTTTCCCCCCTTTTTTCTTGATTGAATAGGAGGAAAATCCAGGTTGGTATTCACGAGTGTCTAACTCTGTTGCTGAGCCTGTTGTAGATGTGCAGATGAATGTAAGTACATGTGAAATCCGTTTATATTCTGAATTTAATTCTCACCAGTTATGATTTATTTCTACATCTTTTACTTGATTAAAATATGTCTTGGTAATTACAGAGGTTAGAGCAGTGACATATATGTTGCTATTGCATAAAGTTCATTCTACTTTTGCTAATTGGCTTGCATAGTTATGCCCTTGTTTTTCAGGGCCCTGACCCAAATTATCATTCCTTGCCAGTTGCAAGAAGATTTTATATAGCCCCCTGTCTTTTTTCTGACCTAGATTATAATGAATATTTCTTCCTTGTTTATAGCATAATTCTAAAACTGAGCCTGTCTTGGAGAATGGAAATTTGTCTCCTGAGACAAAGACCATTTCTGCTGAAAATGGGAACCTGATGGAGACTCAGGATAAAGATGTAGTCTCAGAAGGCCTTGGTTCAGTTGTTGTCTATGATCAATGGATTGCCCCTCCAATGTCTGGCCAACAGCCCAAAGCTCGATATGAGGTATTGGCTTGTCTATCTTAATAGAATGTGAATTGATTTTTTATGCTTTCTTTTCCTCTTCTTTTCTGTTGCATCCTCTGAACAAAGTTGCATCCATTTTTTTCAGCATGGAGCTGCAGTTGTTCAAGATAAGATGTATATATATGGTGGAAACCACAATGGCCGTTATCTAAATGATCTCCATGTAAGCGATTATTTTCCCACACATATAAACATTCACATTATGTATGCACAAAATTATGTATGGGACTGCTGGCCGAACGTCTATGCATTTGCTAATGTAAACAGGATCACTACTTCTTTCATATTTTCTATGCTCTCTTTCTAGTTTCATTTCTGCTCAACGTTGAATATGTGTGCTTTTTTGGTTGTAGCTGTGGTTTCTTAAAATGTATACTTCTCCCTCTGTCTATTTTTGCATAGATATAGTTATGTATTAGTTGGTTTTTCCCTAATCTGATGATCAACGTAGGTTCTGGATTTGAGAAGTTGGACCTGGTCAAAGGTTGAGGCTAAGGTTGGACCTGAGTCGCCAGAGTCAGCATCTCCAGTGACATTAACCCCCTGTGCTGGTCATTCCTTGGTTAGTGTCGAACTCAGTATCTTTTTCATTTCATGTCACTTCTGGAGGCAATGTTTTCTCATAATTATTTGCACAATTATGTAATATCCATTTACCAACAAATATTTTGCTATACTTATTTTCTAATCTATTGATATGATATGTTTCTTTAGATACCATGGGAGAATAAGCTTCTGTCAATTGCTGGTCATACAAAGGATCCTTCTGAAACTATTCAGGGTACAGTTTTAGTCCTATTTTACTGCCCTCTGATTTCTACTTGGTTTATTCACTTTGGTCAAAAATATGACACTTGTAGAAGTGGAAACATTACGGATGGTTACAATTTAGATAAATTTATGTTTTTTCTTGGAAGGAAGTTTTGAAGAAGAGCTCAGAAAATTGATTGTATTCTCATGACAGTGAAGGTGTTCAATCTGCAAAATTGTTCTTGGTCAACCTTAAAGACTTATGGGAAAGCTCCGGTATTTATCTATTCTTTCTCTTATCTACTTTTTTCTTGCTACATTGACCAGAGAAATTCTTCTCAAAACAAATTTGGAATTAAATGGCCTAAATTAGCTTCCACTACCTGCGTGTTCTTGACTATGACCTTGAAGAAAGTGAAAACCAAAATTTTTCTATTTTGTTTAAACTTCTGACAGCATATTTGTGAATTACATAGGTTTAATCTAATTGGGTGGCGTCTCTTGATATTTCTGTAATAATATCCTTCATTTGTGTAGACCAAAGAAATGATAAATTGTCAAGGTGTGTCTTGATATGGTTGCAGTTTTGGTCATTTCTTTCTATGTTCTGTGAATGTTCCATTATTTACATTTCAGGCCTCACGTGGAGGTCAATCTGTGACCCTTGTTGGAACAAGCTTAGTTATATTTGGGGGAGAGGATGCAAAGAGATCGGTCTTGAATGATTTGCATATTCTTGATCTTGAAACCTTGACTTGGGATGAAGTTGATGCTGTGTAAGATATTTTTTTAGTGTGTTAAGAATCAAGCCTCATGTATCATTTCACTATGTTAAGCTTGAATTTTATGTTGCATTTGTAGCATAGAAATTCCCTTCTATGTTGAAACAAAGCGGTTAAGTTTGTATTGCAATTAACTGTTGTCATTAATTTATCCTCATTATCTTATAGGGGTGTGCCTCCTTCTCCAAGGTCTGACCATGCTGCTGCAGTACATGCACAGCGTTACCTTCTTATCTTTGGCGGGGGCTCTCATGCCACTTGTTTCAATGATCTGCATGTTCTTGACTTGCAAACTGTAAGAGACCCATTGTTGTACATAAGTGTATGGTTGTCTGATGAATTATATTCTTACATTTTTCTGCATTTGCATTTTATAGATGGAGTGGTCAAGACCCACTCAACAAGGTGAGATACCAACTCCACGGGCTGGCCATGCGGGCGTAACAATTGGAGAGAATTGGTTTATTGTTGGTGGTGGTGACAATAAGAGTGGTATGTGTCTTACAACAAATTCAAATGTAAACATTAAGAAAGCAATTCATGAAGTGTAATCATACAAATCTCATTTGTTAAAGTTTTCTGTTGCAAGAGTTGTTTAGCATGAGAGAGAGGATGAGTGAAAGCTAAAATATTTTTTCTCAGCACTAAAATTTATACCAATAATTGTATGGATGGAACTTGGTACTGAAAGCTCAACATCGGTTCAAGTTTGAAGGTTCTGAGAGAGCTTTGAAGTAGCTTTGACATCTTTGGATTTTGTATCTACCTGATTTAACTGATTCAAGAGAGCATATGGTTGAATTATTTACTTTTTACCCTGGAGTACAATTGGCATATAATTTATCTAATAGAAGTGTTGCCTTACCCATGGCTTGAGTAAGGAACTAAATTGGTGGAAGAAATTGTTTTATATGGCAAATGTAGTTTAATAACATTGGGAATTTTCTAATTTGACCAATTAAAAGTGCATTGTTTTTTGATGTTAGGTATTTGGATAATTCTTTCTTGAGCACATCATATTGTGATTATATTTCAAATCTGTTAGATTGACTATCTTCGCCATAAGATAAAAGACAAGGGCCATGGTTGTCTTGGACCTGCTCCTTTATCTCCTTATGACTATACCATATAATGAGTATATTTTTGTCTCTTGGAACTCTTGCAGGGTCCTCTGAAACTATTGTTCTAAATATGTCTACACTTGTTTGGTCGGTTGTAACTTCTGTCCAGGGACGTGTTGCTCTTGCTAGTGAGGTATCTTACTTTTAGGGAACATTTGCTAGTTGTTGTTTGATAGACATAATAACTCAGTTTGTAAAGCATAAATTTCCTTGTGATTTGTTATGTTAATTTTAGCTGTGAGGAATAGTTAAAGTTATATTGTTTTACAGCAGTCATTGTCAGTAATATCTTATTCAGATACTGATTAGGATATGCTATATGTTTAACAAGCTGCTTGACATTGTTAATAAGTAATTGAAGGATGCATATGAATGAAATAGGATGCCAAATTTACAAATTCTTTTTGTTTTTTGGATTCTCTCACATTACCATTTACTTACGTCATCATCATTATAACCACTTGGTTCTAAAGTAAACAGGATTTCTGACATTTACTTCTAAGAAGTTCTAAGGTAACTTTTTAGAAATTATACTTTTGAGAAAATAGCATTGTCCTTTCAATCTCTGTTAAAGAGTTTTATGGTTAGGCTCTCACTAATGTTTTGACATTAAATGATATACATTTACAAAGTTTTATGCATGTGTTGGGGAATGGTATCGTGGAATTTTGGAATTATGAGATCTTCTGATGTTAAGTGCAGTAGTTGAATTATGGCCATTATCTCCTATTGCAGGGCTCGAGTTTGGTCGTGAGCTCCCATGGTGGTGAAGATGTACTTGTAGCTTTTGGAGGATACAATGGGCGTTACAACAGTGAGGTAAACAGTAATATTAATGTCTTTGCATTTTGTTTCTCCTGCTCTGCCTCATCTCTACTTTTGTTTTTTTTTTTTTTTTTTTGTTGCTGTTAGGTTCATGTTCTTAAACCAAGCCATAAATCGACTTTGCCATCAAATATGATTGAAGCACCTGTGCCTGACAGTGTTTCTGCCATCCCTAATGCTACAAATGCAACTAGAGATGTGGAGTCTGAAGGCCAAGAAGGGAAAATAAGGGAAATTGTTATGGATAATGTTGATTCAGAGCCAATGGTATGTGGTTTTGGAAAATGCAACAAATCGAAAAGATTGCCAATTGTGTCAGTTCATTGAATATCTGAGTTTCTATTTGTTTCACTCTTATCAACTTTTGAGTAGTATGTTTCAAGCTGTGTTTATATGTTTCTTCTTTACACTGACGTTAGCATTTCATTCAGAAGTCCAAAGGTGTAGAAACCACTGAACATCTTATATCCACCCTCAAGGCAGAGAATGAAGAACTAGAATCATCGCTTAGCAAGGAGAAGTTGCAATCCATCCAGCTAAAGCAAGAGTTAGCAGAAGCTGAAACTCGGAACACTGACCTCTACAAGGTAATTGCTTGATAGGGATGTTTTTATTATTTAGTTTGCACTTGGTTCATATTTATATATAATGTAGTTTTAACATGGTTAAGAATTGTGTCGGATACGTATTCCACAGTGAACAAGAGGTGCAAACTCTCATGCATTTTGTTTTGATGATCCAGAAAATTTCAAAAATTAATTTCTTTTTCCAATTTCCTGAACAGTCTAGATGCCCTTAATTTATCCTTTTACATTTTAGGAACTGCAATCTGTTCGTGGTCAGCTTGCTGTGGAGCAGTCTAGATGTTTCAAATTGGAGGTATGTGCTCACTAATGTAATTGTTAATTATGCTCACCAAT
>CP135555.1:9618236-9764921 GCA_032402905.1 Khaya senegalensis | reverse complement strand
AAATTTTAAATTTAAACTAATAATTATCATATTTACATAATTATTTTATTTACTTGTAACTATTATTTACTTAATATGAATTTTATAAAAAATTAAAAATTAAATATGTGAATGCTGTTAGGATATCCATAAAATTTTACTCATTTCCATTCCAAAATCATTGTAAATTTTAATTTTAATTTTTTTTTTTTAAATCTGTCTCAATTTTGTTAAGAAGCATGCTAAATCCGTCCAACGACGGGCAAATGGAAGCGAATACGAGGGTTTGCACGTAAAATAGCCTACGGTGAGAAGTGCAAAACCAATTTTGATAAATACGACTGCCAACAAAACAAGTTGTCTCATAACGTGGCAGTCAATAAATGGCCATTTCCACCGCGGCCTCCAGACGTCCTCGTTAGACCATGAAACCAAACAATCCCTAATCTAATAAAAGTCGAAACTGTAATACTCTGGAAGACGGAAAGTCTCAATCCCCAGCTTTTATTGCCATCCAAACACCCCTTCAAAGTCTCTTATTTTCTCGGGATATAAACAAACAAAAGAAACCAAACAATATATACGACCTCGATCAGTCGATTGTTCCCAAACCCAGGAGACGATAACGAAGGTATGGTTTCTTTTCGTTTCACTTGAACCATAAAAAGCTCCGTTTCTAGGGTTTCGTATTGGTAGTTTAGCTGTTACAATAGAATGATATCCGTCATGAGCAGTGATTGCGATTTCGATAGAAAATCTGATGCTAAGATTGAAGAAATTGAAGCGAAATCTAGGGGTTCAGGTGGTCCTGTTATTGGTGGTTCTGGAAATGAAGTGAACTTGATGAATTCGGAAGTGGCTGTTGAAGATGGGGTTTCGCCTGTGGAGCTTGATTCGGTAACTTCTGGGAGTGAAAGATGTGAGGTTAAGCTTAGGGTTGAGGTTTCTCCGGGGAGTGATCATAATAAATCTAATAATAGGGATATCGATTTGGAGTCCGGAGTTTTTGAAGTGGAAAAAAACAAAGTGAGTGGTTATGACCATTTTGAGGCTCGAAATGATGAATTTGATGATATAAATGATTGCATTGAAGCTGAAAATGATCGAACCATGAGTAATGTATTGAGGGTTGACGGGCATGTAGAGGTGTATAAATCTTTGTTATCTGAGTTTGATGATTTTGTAGCCAATGAGAAGATGAATACGGGAATGTCCAGGGCATTGAGTTATGGTTTTGAAGTGGGTGATATGGTGTGGGGGAAGGTGAAATCTCACCCTTGGTGGCCAGGGCATATCTTCAATGAAGCTTTTGCCACATCCTCTGTGCGTCGCACGAGGAGAGATGGCTATGTGCTGGTTGCTTTCTTTGGGGATAGTAGTTATGGGTGGTTTGACCCAGCTGAGCTTATCCCATTTGATCCCTATTTTATGGAGAAATCGCAGCAAACTAATTCAAGGACTTTTGTGAAGGCTGTGGAGGAAGCAGTCGATGAGGCAAGTAGGCGGCGAGGACTTGGGTTGGCATGTAAATGTAGGAACCCATATAATTTTCGGCCAACAAATGTCCAAGGGTACTTCACAGTTGATGTGCCAGATTTTGAGCCTGGAGGGTTTTATTCAGCAAATCAGATTAAGAAGGCAAGAGATGGGTTTCAGCCGGCTGAGACTCTTTCCTTCGTAAAGCACTTGGCGTCATCACTACAATTTTGTGATCAGACGAGCCTTGATTTTATTAAGAATAAATCTACTGTTTTTGCTTTCCGCAAGGCAGTATTTGAGGAGTTTGACGAGACTTATGCTCAGGCTTTTGGCATTCAGCCTGCACGCCCATCTCATGATCATGCTGAGTATCAGTCAGCTAAACAGCCACCTAAAGGTATTGACTTGAATGCTTTCTGCTGAGTTGTGGAAGTTGTTTTGATGTTTCTACAGCTGTTCATGTTTTGTTGAACTGTTTAATGCATAATCCACCTTTTCTGTCATTACGATGATTCTGTTTCACTCTGTTAAGCAGTTAGTGGATTGATTTATGCAATTTGTTCCATTCCAGAGAAAAGTGGGGTGCAAAGTTATCAGAGTTTGAGAACTTCATTGTTTTTGCTTTCCCAATTTTTATGATGGGAAAAAAAGCACTTCTTAGCTACACCTATCTAAAATGCTCTTAAAGGTTCTGTATGCCTTCAGAGCCTTTGCATGGTCTGTGTTCTTGTATGGTTTCACTTCACAACTCATCCCCAACTGTCAGTTATCAAGCATGATATGTTTTGTGAATCTTTGCTGGCTCATTATGCTTTCTTGTTGTGGTTCCTACTGCTTATAATACTAGTGTAGAAGACTACATGCCCTAGTTTGAATGCAAATTTTTGCCCTTATATGGGAAATAAGTTCTCATTGTATGCAAACACTGCCTTCTTTCTTATGAGTTTCTTGCCTTCTCCAGCTCCTTTGAGTGGTCCACTTGTGATTGCTGAGGCACTTGGTGGTGGAAAGAGTTCAAAAAAACATATGAAAGTCAAAGACCCTTCAAAGAAAGACAGATATCTTTTCAAGCGAAGGGATGAACCAGGTGACTCAAAAGTCCCTCAGATTAGCCAAGGGCAAGCAGTTTCTTTGTCCCCATCGGCTGTCATGGAGGGATCATCGGCAATTGCTGCTGGGGATTATGTTTTGCAGAAGAGGTCTCCAGCACCTCAAGCAGCAGTAAAATTTGAACAAACTGGTTTTATAAGCAAGGAGGGTACTGGATCAAGTGGAGATCTATCTGGGAAAGAAGCTCTGACCATAAATAAGGCATCAGCTTACAGCAGTACCGTTGCCATCCATGGTGATGCTTTAGATGCAAAGTCATCTGCGGAGATCCAAGAAATGAAAATGGGCATGGGTCCAGATGTAGTTTTGGACTCCAGTGGGTCTGATATGTTGGGGAAGGGGGCATTCCCAGATTTAACGGACGTTATATTGTCATCTTCTCAAGGGAGAGCTGAGGTAATGCTTGACGTTAAAATGGAGGAGAGTGCCAAAATGTTCAGATCAGCTGAAGGTCTTCAGCAATCAGAACCCAGTTTTTCTGCTAGAGAGGAAGGGGGTCGCAGAATAGATCGATTTCAGGACAGCTGCATGGGTGCTCGTCCTTCTCCAATTGATGCAAAGCATCCTGTTAAAAGTAGTACTGATGGTAAAATGAAAAAGGCTGAAGTTCTTAAACGGCCATTGGGAGACTTGAGCTCTGAGAAACCAATGATAGGGGAGCAGAAAAAGAAGAAAAAGAAAAAGGAGTTTGGCACAGAAACAAATCCTGGTCATCAACAAAAGTATTTGGCCTCAAGGAAAGGCGAGGTTGCATTGGGTAATTTGACAAAAAAATCTGCTCATGCCAGTTTTTCTCTTAGGGAGGATTTGCGGACAAATAATCAGAAGAAAGACGGTGGTGCCACTACATCTGCATTGAATTCAGTTGGGACGCCACCAGGAGTTAGCATGGGAAATATTGAAATTGAGCTTCCACAACTATTGAGAGATTTGCATGCACTTGCTCTTGATCCCTTTCACGGTGTGGAAAGAGGTTGCCCTGCAACTATAAGGCAGTGCTTTCTGCGGTTTCGATCCCTTGTATACCAGAAAAGCTTGGTTCTATCACCACCATCTGAGACAGAGCCCATTGAAGTTCGTGCCACTAAATCTTTATCTGGTGTCGGTGCTTTTGGCGAGAGTGTCAGAGATTTGCCAGCGTCAAAACCACTAAAACACCTAGCTAGACGAGATGATCCAACCAAGGCTGGGAGAAAACGTCTTCTGTCTGATCGCCAAGAAGAAATTGCTGCAAAACGGTTAAAAAAGATCAATCAATTGAAATTGTTGACAGCGGAGAAGAAATCCAGTCAGAGGGCATTGGATGGTCAACGAGCGGAGGGGAAAGAACATGCAGCTGTTCCACCACCAAAGCCAATCAGGCCGGATTCTATCAAGAGATTGGAGCCTTCATTTAGAGCAGTTGAGCCGACTATGCTGGTGATGAAGTTTCCTCCTGAGACGTCACTTCCGTCTGCTGCAGAGCTTAAGGCAAGATTTGGTCGCTTTGGATCAATAGATCAGTCTGCTATCCGGGTATTTTGGAAATCTTCAACATGTCGAGTTGTGTTTCGGCACAAAGCTGATGCACAGGCAGCATATAGATATGCTAACGGAAACAATAGCCTCTTTGGCAACGTGAAAGTGAGATACATTCTTCGGGAAGTGGAAGCTCCTGCACCAGAAGTAACCGACTTTGACAGGATTAGAGGAGACGACCCTTCAAGTGAGATCTCAAGGATTAAGGATCCTGCAGTTTTTGATCGACCAACGCCAGCACCCGGACCTCTTCCTCCGCAGCAGACGATCCAGCTGAAGTCATGTTTAAAGAAACCGGCAAGTGATGAGGCTGGGCAAGTTACGGGTGGCAATGGCAGCAAGGGAACAGCACGTGTAACATTCATGTTGGGTGGGGAAGAAAATAATAGGGGAGAGCAAATGATGGTTGGTAATAGAAACAACATCAACAATGCTAGTTTTGCTGATGGTGGTGCATCATCTTCTTCTTCTTCTACTGTTGCTATGGATTTTAATAGTAAGAACTTTCAAAAGGTTATTATTCCTTCATCATTTTCGTCATCACCTAGTATTCCTTCCCATCCCCAGTCTCATGTCGCAAAACCACTATATAATAGTACACATCATCTTACTGAAGTATCGCCCAGAATTTCTACTCACAATCTTAATGCTCCCACCATTCCACCGTCACCACCCAGCGTCGATATTTCTCAGCAGATGCTTAGCCTTTTGACAAGATGCAATGATGTTGTTACCAATGTCACGGGTTTGTTGGGCTATGTGCCCTACCACCCTCTTTAATGTTGGGGGACACTACAAAATGGGACTATAAAAGCTTGGGATTACCATTAAAAATGCTGGCAAGGCAATAGCTACATGCCCAAAGCAGCCACTGTTGCTGCAGATTGGGTTCTGGAATTTGCAGTGCAGGAAATGGAACACGAAAGGGCAACGCCGGGGTCTTATTCTGGGTCAAGAGGGCCACAAAGTGTGCTATTAAGGAGGGAGCCTTTATTAAGGAAATCCATTACTTTTTTTCGAAAAAAAAAAACGTTGTTAAATGTTTTGGACAGTGCCATCTGCTTTTTTACTTATTCTATTTATCGAGCTTTGTGGTGGAGTGGGCCGGCTTTGTGGCTACACTTAAACCATAAATTCTGTTTTTAGCTTGTACCTGAACCGAAAATGGTGACATGTTTGCTCTTCTATCTCTTGTAATTGGCTTTGTTTGGTTCTTTGGTTGTGCCATCATCGACCTAACGGGTTCAATGCAGCCCTCAGTCATCAGCCACAACCCATGACGAGACTTAATGTTCTTTGGGGCTATAGGGGTTTTTTTTTTTTTTTTCTTTTTTTCAGTGAAAACACAATATTTTCGTATATTTTCGTATCAATTCTCATTTGGCTTGATGGTTCGGTGGGGAGAAGGGATAGAATTTAGACAAATTTCTAAATAAAAATGTTTTGTGTGAAAATAAATATCTATGTTTTCCGACAGATTTCCCATGTGAATTCTCTGTTGGTGATATCTTTAACATCCCCTTTATTAAATTTCTTGTTTATTTTGGTTAATCAACCTTTAAGTAATTACCTTCGTTAATTAAAGTTTTCTCTTAATTATAGAGCAGGGTTGTCGGCTGTCTAATCTTCCCCGTAAACTCCCTTCATAAATCCTCTCTAAATTTCGCAGAATCGAATTCGCTGATCTCTCTTAATTCACATTTCTCTCGTCCTTTAACTCTCCTTCTTCTCTCCTTCGTATCGTCATCACCCGTAATACACGAAAGTTATCTTTGTATTAAAATCTAACGGCGGCGCCTTTGGACATTCTAATTTTGGTGAAGTTTTTGTTCTTCTTAAAGAAATGCGCTCTCAGTCTCAGAATAATGCAGCAGAGGAAGAACGACCTCAGAGTTACAACATCAGAACCCCACCCCTAGTGGTTGAACTAAAGGTACGTTGAATATTACCTACAAGTTTGGCCATCCGGCACTGGCTTAGTAATCCTGGAATGGCATATCCGCCGCCGCCGCCACAGAATCAACCAGGTGCTTACCCGCCAGCTTATTTGCAAGGAGGTAATCAGCCACAACAGGATTATAATGCGGGCGCTGGCCCGTCGGCATGCCCCCAGCAGTATCCACCACCTGAACATGCTGCCTCCAATAACCCGGCGTATCCGCCTCCCCAGGGTTATTACCATCATCATTCGCATTCAAACTCGGCATACCCACCGCGCAGCCCCAGCGCCAGCACCAGCACCAGCACAATGATTAGAAAGCGATGGCAGCGGGGATAGGGCCTGGAGTAGGAGCTGGAGTGTTGGGAGGGATCGCCAATGCTTGCGGAGCAGACGGCGACGAGGAAGACTAGGTAAATCAACGATATGATGTTTGTGCATACAGAGGAGATGTCTTCAGCTTCATGCATGCATGCACGGATGGGAATGATTTTAACTTCCCAAAAGTGTTTTTGTTTCTTCTTCACTTTGCACGTCGAAAGCAAAACTGAGAATTTATTATGTGCTTGTGCTAAACCAACATATTTCCTGAAAATTCCTAAAATTGAAAACCTATGGCTAATGGCTATGGCTATGGCCATGGCCAATCCTAATATTTGTGTAATATTCTTTTATTTTTTATTTTTAAAAAAATTCCAATCAAACAAAGAATTAATTTTATTTTCAAGTAAAATTAACTTAAAATTATAATAATTAATTTTTTTTTTTAAAAAAAAATAGGAATCAAAGTCTTTTTCTAAGCCAATAAAAAATAAGTATCAAAATTAAAAGCATACGAACAATATGAATAAAAGAGTAAACAAATATTACTCTTTGTATAATTCTCTTTCACACTTGAAGTATCTGCGTCACGAAGAGGAGAGAAGTTTTCTCCACTCTACTGCCCTTGTTATGTCCAACGCCAACCTCTCGATCCACTCCAAACCCGAATCCGACGCCATCTCACTGTCCTATTCCTGCCGTTCTATGTCTGACCCGAACCGGATTGGAACTGATATCGCAATGGACCGCTCCGTGCCGACCACCATCCACGACATATCCATCAACCAGGACCACAGCTGCTTCGCCGCGGGCATGGACACGGGCTTCCGGGTCTATTTATCCGACCCGTACAAACCCATCATGCGACGGGATTTCGACAGTCCACGGGGCGGCATCCGACTCGTCTCCATGCTTTTCCGGTCGAACATCATATGTCTAGTCAGCGCCGGGAACCACCCGAACAAGGTAATGATCTGGGACGATCACGAAAACCGTTACCTCGGCCACCTGTCGTTTCGGTCAGAAGTGAAGAACGTGAAGCTACGAGGAGACCGAATCGTAGTCGTTTTGACGCAGAAAGTTTACGTTTACAACTTCACGGACTTGAGGATGTTGAGTCAGATTGACACGGCGGTAAACCCTAAGGGTTTATGCCAGGTGTCCCAGAATTCGGGGCCGATGATAATGGCGTGTCCCGGGTTGCTTAAGGGACAAGTTAGGGTTGAGGATTACGGATCGAAGAAAACTAAGTTTATAATTGCGCATGATTCGAGAATTGCGTCTTTTGGGATGTCCTTGGATGGCAAATTCTTGGCTACTGCAAGCTGCAAGGGAACTTTGATTAGGGTTTTTAATACTATGGATGGATCACTTCTGCAAGAGGTACGTTAAATTATTCCGGGTATTTCTTTCTAAAGCTATATATATTTTTTAGAATATTTATTATTGTTTCATCTGGTATTTGATTAAGTAAAAAAAAAAACTTTTTAAAGAATCACTTTTTGAAAAGAAGCACTTTCTTCTTAAGTGTTTAGCTTTTTAGCTTTTGCACTTTGCAAGAGGCATGCCGATTCGTTCTAAGCTGTGGTGATATGTTGATTATGTTATAGACAAATTGAAGTGCTTTTGTGTTTACTTTTTTTTTTTTTTTTAAGTATTTAGTTGAAATAAAATATAGTAATGAGTGCTTTTATAAAGAGACAAAAACAGTGCTTTTCAATCAAGTATTCAATACTAATTTGAAAGCACTTTTTTACAGAAGCACTATCAATGGATAGTAAAGATTGCCCTTGAAAGAAAGGGTGTGATGTGCTTGAAGCTTGTAAATTTATTTGTAATGTTGGAATCTAATGCAGGTAAGGAGAGGAGCAGACAGAGCAGAAATATACAGCCTAGCATTCTGTTCAAATATACGTTGGCTAGCAGCTTCAAGTGACAAGGGAACTATACATGTCTTCGGTCTCAAGGTTGATTCAGGATCATCGGCAATCGATAAATTGCACTTTGTTCCTGAATCAAATCATTCTACTAATAATTCATCAGCCATTTCATCTTTTAAGTTCATCAGAGGTAAATCTTGCTGCTCTTTGTGTTCAAAGAGCAAATTTATATGGTAGCTAACATGATTCTAGCCAACATTTCGCGTTGTCGTCGTAACTCATTCACTTGAATGAATTTGTCAAAACTTGAGCTCATTTGTGGCTAAATCCTTGCTATTTTGCAGGTGTATTGCCAAAGTATTTCAGCTCAGAGTGGTCAATGGCTCAGTTTCGATTGCCTGAAGGTGTGCAGTACCAAGTTGGCTTTGGCAGACAACAGAACACCGTCATTATTGTTGGCATGGATGGAAGGTAATTCAAAATTATTGTTTAGCTTCCTTGATTCACATTTTCATTTTGTTTCTTCGAGTTTGCCTATCGTTTCATTAATCTATCTATCTTCTGCATTTAGCGACAAACCCTGGATTCTTAACTCTATACAATAGATAAGACTTAAAACTTGCAAAATCTTGAGTCGATAAAACAGTTTGAAGATTTCTGTTCCAATAATTCTCGTAAATCTTGAATTGAACTTTGCAGTAATATGCATAGCATCAATTTCATGTATAGAGCCTATAAATATTTTCACTGAATGTTTCTTGAAATTGGCTGTCAATGCTTCTTGATTTGTAAATGCAGCTACTATAAATGCGAGTTCAACCCAGCGCGAGGTGGTCAGATGAATCAGCTTGAACATTACAATTTCCTCAAGCCCGAAGAACCTTTCTAGAGAGAAGATTGTGGATATTACTTTCTGTTTAAGGTAGTTATTAAAACTAATTTTGTGTTTTATTTTAATTGTATCTTCCTTTAGAGACTAAAAACAAGGTTGTACATATACCAATCACTAATAGAGTAAATAAGAATCAGTTAGAACTTTTAATCACTGTATTTGATTGTATGTACATAACAAAAGCTATGGATGGTGGTCAATATTCAAATTTCATCCACATGGAAGAATACAAAAGAAAACAATCGCTAGTTCAAAAATAAGAACCGTGACCGGCACTTGTAGGAAATATCTCTTAACAATTTTTTCTTTTAGAAACAACTAAGATGACATTGAAGAATCCATATGATAGTACCACAAAGGTATACAACAGTTAAAATTTTGGTTTTACAATCATTCTGTGTGTGTAAGCGTGCATCACCAAGAGGAAAGAGGTGTATGTACCATTATGAGAAATCGCTAAACTTTCACATATCTGGATTGGCCTCCTCTGGAATTACAGTCAAAGTCACCAATTTATCATTTGTTCTTTGCACAACAACCTTCAAAGGTTTCCAAACTCTGTCTCCCATTATTTCTATGATCTGCCCCAAAATCATCAGAAAATGTTTAAATCTCAGGTTAATTCCAGCCATTCAGTAGTTTAGTGTGGCAGTGCAAAAGTTCAAGTTTTAAGACCATAAATGAGGAAAGAAAGAGAATATGGTTGGATACCTCCTTGATGCTTTCAACGGGCTGCCCATCAAATTTGATAACAACATCACCTGGATGGAATCCAGCACAATCAGCAGGTGATCCAGGTGTTACCTGTTTACCATATAAAAAAGTATTGACATAAAGACCAGAGGCAATTGTGCATTAACGGATATAAAGATCCTCTCTATGATATTTTATTGGGCAATTGTGCATCAAAATGTTTTGAATACATTTGCAATTTCACATGCATGCCTCTTGGCTTAAAATAAACATGCAATTTAGAGAGGATAGAGATGAAATAGAATATGTACCATAGGTACAAGAACTCCTCTTTTGACATTAGGGAACGAGGGATCTCTTTCTTTAAGCTGAGCAATAATCATCTCATTAAGATCAAGCATCTTCAATCCAAGCCAAGGCCGAATAACTCTCCTGCACAGCATTGCCATTTATTACATGTACTCTACAGAAAATAGGTACTTTTCATTTTATCATGTCCTCTATCCCCACAACACCAACCACCCCCCACCCAACCCCCCCACCACACACACACACACACACATACAAAAAGGAAAAAAAAAAAAAAGAAAGCTTGAGCAATATGAGACACTAAATACTTACTGTGATTATCAGTAGTTGAATATGAGACATAAACACATACCCACTCTTCTTGAAATGCTCTATGATTTTGGCAACTGAATCAATTGGTACAGCAAAGCCCAATCCATCTGCAGCCAACACTTTCATAATATTGACACCAACAATTTCTCCATCAATATTAACCAGGGGACCTCCAGAATTTCCCTATAGCACACAAGCAGAAGAAAAGAAAATCTAATATGAATTAGTGGTGAACTTGTTTTCAAGTGGGCAAGAGAGCACGCACAAACACAGATGTTTTTTAAAGCCGCTTTGCATTCCTACCCAAGTAATCAAGAAAATAAATAATACACCACTTCTAGCCTGATAACATTTCAATTTCTATGCCAGCAGAAACGTGCTGTCTGCAGTATATGTACCACATTACACAATGTGCATTGTACAAAGACAGTATGTGTGCACACAGGCATTCATGTGGACACAACGGGGAGAGAGATAGAGAGAGAGAGAGAATTACCGCATTGATTGCACAATCTGTTTGTAAATACTCTCTCCGCATTCCACCAAGACCCAAATCACTGCTTTTACGGTCAACACAGCTATTTCCAGAATAATAAAACAAACAAGATAAAATGTATCTCAAATCAACATCAACTTTAATAAAACAGATAAAGTAAAACAATGGTTACTACCAGTGCATATATGTGATCAAGAAAATCATAAGGGATAGAAATTTGGTGTTAGCTCATTCCATATTTCTCCCATTGCAAAAGAAAGAGCACATTCTGAACCAATTAGAAGCATTTTACTACCTTACAATTCCAGCTGTTATTGTACTTTGAAGGGAAAGTGGGCAGCCCATTGCCACCACCCAGTCCCCAGGGCGAAGTTTACTTGAAGAACCAAGTTTTGCAGTCGGAAGAGGAGTTTTAGAATTGATCTTTACAATAGCAATATCAGAATGTAAATCAGCATTTAGCACCGTGCCCTCAAATGTCCGGCCATCTTGCAGAGTTACATCAACCTGAAACATTCAACACATTTCAAAATTTACAAGTGCATTCCAGAATAATTAAAGAAGTTCTCAAAAATGAATTTTAAATAATCAAATTGCAGTAGTAACAAGTCCAAACATATGAATCATTCAAATAATAAAAATGTGACAAAACCAGGAAAACTCATGGGCATAAATATCATTGAAGAACAGCACAAGAGAACCACACAAGACATCCGTTTATCTTTCACTAACACAAAACCATAATACACAAGACAAGAAGTGCATAAATTGACTAACTAATAACAGACACAGAGCTGAGTCATTTAGGTACATGTGTGGATTGCATGCATGTATTATAAAATCGCTAACCTTTCCTTTAGAGGAGGCACGCATGTGTTGGAAATCAACCACTACGTGAGCACATGTCAAAATAGTACCATCTGCATCTATAATTGTTCCAGAGCCTACACTCTTCCCTGTTGTAATGCCATAGAAACCTACAAAAAAACAAAATTCCCAAATAATCCACTAGTCTTCACACCATGAAAACAGTTCAAATTGCATAAAAAAAAAATGAAAAAAATTGAAAAGAACTCCAAAAATTATACCCTGAGGAACTGACAGATTGACAACAGCAGAACCAACCCTAGCAGCTGCATTTGCAATAGTATCTCTACCGAGACATCCACAACATGATTTTGTACCATCCTTGGCATCAATAGGAGCTTCTTTCTCTATATCTCCCGGTGGAGCTGGACTGACACTAGAAGATAAAATACCAAGATTTCCTACATATTCAAATTGGTTAAAAAAAGAGAGTAATAAATAACAGAAACAAGACAATGTAAATAAATATCCAAAGAAAGAAAACAAGTGTTGGTATTCAAAAGTAAAACAAAAGGACCAACCAAATTGTGAATGAAACGAATCAAATGAAGGATGTGGAATGAAGCTTCGCAAGCTTTGCCTTGGCACTGATAAAGATTCGCGCAATGGTGCAGGAACTGATATTGTTACCCTTGTTTCTACAATTCAAACAATTATAATTGAATCCATCACATGAATACAAAGAAATATGCTTTGTCTCACAGCCAGGATAGGAATATAAAAGGAATGAAAACATTTTGAGTCTCAAATTTGATACCCTAGAGAACCCAGAAAGCAAAGAACCATAGTATCTGTAGAAACCAAAAGGGCAATATTAAAAAAAAAAGCAGAAATAGGGAATTGAGAACTTACTGGAATCTTGGTCGCTGCTAACATACAGAAGACCCGAACCAGCAGTAGTAGCAATGGCTACGATCCGGCTCAGAGAGTTTCGGCTAGAATAGCCCGAAAACATTTTCTGCAATTGAAATTAAAATTGTCACAATGAAAAATGCAACGAACAAGAAACTGCTTCGAAAGACTGCGAACTGAGTTAAATTTGATTAGGAACTAAGAAATGATAAGAAAATTTAAAAGATTGGCGGAGTTAACAGGAAATTTTTCATGGGTGGATCAAAGAAGGAAATGCTATCAATTCTCGAATTTAGTGGTTATTTTCTTATTCCAATTGAGTTGTTCTAGAAAACGAGCTAAACCCCTTCCTCTATTGCAGGGTTTAACAATGAAAGTATTGCAAAAATAACCCTTCTTGGAGCTTGTTAACGAGAATGGTACTTTTTCATAACTCGTAACATTAGGCAAAAAGCCAACACGGTGAGACCAAACTACCCTAGTACTAGTTTTCAAAAGAGACTTATCATCGAGCTCCCTGAGTTTTAAGGTTTTTTCTAAAAAGAAATAAGCTGTACAATTCATTTTAAATAGGTCCTTTAACTCCTTACCGAAATGAACGACATACCCACATCACATCGGAATTTTGGCCATCTCAGTGTAGTTAACAATGATATTTTAATAATTCCAATAGCATCAAATATCCATTTTATAAAATTGGACAAACCATATTTTTATTTTCAAGATATTTTCCCTAACTTTTCACACTATCTTCAGGAATCTAGTGGCACTTACCATCAAGATTATACCCATTTGGGATTATTCAACCACTTTTCCTCCAATGGATAATAAACTGCAAACCCAGTTGTTCAGCTTTTCTTAATTTGTCGATGGAAGACGGCAAAATACAAAATAATAACCAAAAAAAGAGAAAGTAGAACCAGAGAGAGAGTGGAAAATGGGCCAAGCAGCATATTCATTAGTCTGAGAGAAAACTACAAGAAAGTGTTTAGTAGTTTTATTGCTATTGTTGGTTTAGTTATAAATTTTTAGGTCTTTTTTGGGGACTTTGGGGTCTTCTCAGCTTCAGAACCAGGGGAAGCTTTCTTGGGCAAAAGAATTGGGTTGATGTTTGGTAGAACACCGCCGCTTGCTATCGTCACGCCCTGTAGAAGTTTTCCCAGTTCGTCATCGTTTCTTATGGCTAAGGTAACGTGTCTCGGGTTTATCCTATTCTTCTTGTTGTCACGTGCTGCGTTCCCCGCCAACTCCAATACCTGTCTCAGGAAATAATTAGAATTATGAAAACACTAAATGAATAAAATTTGTTGAAAACCAAATTTAAAAGCATTCTCCTCTTAATTTCATCGCCTGACAAACAGTATTTGGGATAAAAAGAAAAAAACCACTGGTATAAAGAAAAATCCTGGTAAATTTAAGCATTGGTCATTGATACACCCCAGAAGGAAACGAATGACAAGCATTTGAAACCCCGAAAATAACAGGAAGAAAAAAAAAAAGAAAGATTTGAAGAAATTTGTGAACACTAGTATTTCCTTCATTCTCCACCATTTTCTCACGAAAACAAACAGAATGATTCCCACCCACCCATATCAAAGCCAGAGAACTGAAAAACTAGCAAAATATTGACAGAACAAATAGTAAAGGTCAAGGGAACGCAAATGTCGGATCTAGTCGTATACCTCAGCAGCGAGGTACTCTAGCACGGCGGCCATGTAAATGGGAGCACCGGTACCCATTCTCTGGGCGTATCGACCTTTCTTCATGTACCGGGCAATCCGACCCACTGGGAATTGCAGGCCCGCTTTCACTGATTTAGACACCGCCTTCTTCCTGTCTCCACCTCCCCTTCCTCCAGCTCCTTTCGTCGGCTTCGTCGATTCCATTACTCTCAGCACCAAGACGAGTCGTTTTGCTTAGAGGGATACAAACTATAATCTTCTGAGAGAGATCGTTATGGTTCCAACTTTTGAGTTTTGATTTGAAGAGCAGGGGAGGTTAGAAGACTGATTCGCATTTTATAGGAAAGTGCCACGCTGGCTAAGTGGTGCTGTATGGTTCTGGCCAATAGGAGTGGTTTGTATGGTGGAGGGAGTTCTGAGATCTGGGATTCGGTGATCCAACGGTTGATATATTTGTAACGTTTTCGATCCTGGTGATTGTATATTTGGCCAATGAGGATTGCGAAATTTTACTGGTTGTGAACCGTGAGATTTGCCATGCCGGCAATCCGTCATTTTTCATTTTGGCCCATCAGGTTGTATCTTAGTGGACAAACTTACCTATTAAAAAATTAATATAACAAAATCAACCTAAAGCGCATCTGGTGTAGTGGTATCATAGTACCCTCCCACGGTACTGACCGGGGTTCGATTCCCCGGATGCGCATTATTGTGTTAATTATTTTATTTTACTTTCATTTCCAATCTTCTCAAATTACTTAAAAATGACTAATCTTTAAACAGAATAAAATTTAAAGAACGAGTTGAACCAGCGAATGATCATATTTTACGGATTCAATCAGTGGTAAGCCCACAGCTCTTAGCTATTTCTTTAACAGTACACTGGTCTGTTGGGACAAGCTTACGGCACCGGGGTGTTGCAATGCACAAAAATGTGTTATCTATCCGCTGGCAAAAATTTGCTGTTTCAAGTTTCAGAGAGTGAAGGGAAAATAAGGGAATCATTATTTCCATATACATTAAACAAAACAGAAATGGTGCAATGACCGTTGATTCATCACTTCTTTTTTCGAGAGCTTTGATGCTATTCTACCTCGAGCACTGTTGGATTCTCTGGCAGATTTTCTTGACTTTCTTCTTAGCTTTCGCCGCTTTCGTGGCTTTCTGTTTTTTCCCATATTTTGTAAGCGCTGACGGCGAACCACAGGATCAGCCCAGCCCTTTCCCCACTCAGAGAATGTGGAATAAGACTGGCATTTGCTTGATGACAGCAGCATATCTGCTTCAGGGTTAACATAGAAAGTTTGCTCCCTACCTGATTCAAGAAACTCTAATCCACGTTTTGTTGGCTCCGGATATTTAACCTGAACATGGATCTGCATAGAACAGTGCACTTGAAAAGATTGGCTGAAGACATAAACATGTATGTATATACAAACATACAAAGTGATACTTGTGCTGCACAGACAATCCACAAATGTGTGAGGACAGCAAATGGAACAAGAAGTATTTTGTTGACAATAGTTTTAAGCATTAAGGTATCAACTAGAAATTCGTTTTCAATTTTTTGCGCACATACCTTCTCATCTCCTTCTCTAATATATCCTTGATTTTCCAGGATCCGAGCAAGCCCTTGCCACCATAGCAAATCAGTAGCTAAAAATTTTTGGGACTGCAAGTGCCATCAGAGGATAATTGTCAAATAACATGGAAGAACTTGTGTTATACTTCAACACCATGCAGATGGAAAGAGAGCTAGAAAGGGATCAGTTAGATCAAGCATCACCTGCTCCCTTATTTTACTGACAAACATCTTGAGGTTTGGCCTCTCTATGAATTTTAGTTTTTTAATGTCACTGTAGGTACCATCATCATATGAACCATCTGCCAAATTGCTCTGTACCTGAATTTTGGCATAAGCCTCCATAAAACTTTAGAAGAAAAGCAAAAAAAAAATTGATCCATGTTGGTGAGAACATGACATGACCCTCAATTATTTGGAATTTCAAGGATCCTCATAGTACTAAACTTGGTCCTCAGCAACAGCTTCCAAAAATGAGCTGATGAAATTACATCACTAGTCATTTTTACAGCAAAGAATGATAAAGCTACAAGTTATCTGTTATTGAAAAACGTTTAAGAAGTTCAAAGAGAATCATTGAGGACTATAATAGTTTCACCTTCAAATTTTTTTATGACATAAATGATGTAAGACTTGAAAAAATTATAAATCATAAACTAATCAATGTGTCATAATTCTTACATTATAAGCGACAATAACTTGCATGAAAATATTTGCCTCCTCTATTAGATTCTGCATTTCAGGAGGTCCATCAACGCAAACGTCACACCTGCATACAAGGGCTTCCTTTATTATTATTATTATTATTATTATTATTATTATTATTCAATCCAAGCGGAATTACAAAACTAGCTATTGCAAATCACGAAGTATTGTTAGTCTTGTACAAAACCTTAAAGAGTGTAACTGCTAGAATTTACAATATATCGCACATAATATTAAAGTATTTAAGAGAAAAATATTGAAGTATTAAAAGAAAGATTACATACATTTGACACTTGTCATAGCTAAAATCCTGCCCAAAATACTCCTCAAGCAATTTAGCTCGACAATATGAAGTATTCATTCCATATCTGCAAGTATAAGCATAAATTTCTGAATTAAGCTTCAGAATAGAGAAGACATAACCAGGCAGTAAATAAATCTATTTACTGCAAACCTGAAACAATCAGATAACATTTTATATGCCTGTTTTGTCTGATCTTCACTTCTTTGACTGGGCAAAAGTGTTGGTGCACTTGATAAGTTTGCATATAGAACTGTTTTACAGAGTGAATATAGTTTAAGTTTAAACAACAAAAATGCCCTACTTCAAATCAGGACTCTGCAGAAAAAAAAAAAATCTCTCCACTAAACGTTGGCAGGTAAATTGTACAATAGAGAGTGAAAAAAATTAAATACATAAAGATGCAAAATTTATGCCCTGTAAAAAAATCATTTCCAATGTATAATAGCTCCTACTCAATTTGAAAAAACTGCCAATAAGGGATTTTCTATTCATCAGATAACAAAACATATTTTCTGAAATAAAAAATGACTTACTGCAATCTGCTAATTTCCCATCTCTTCCAGCTCGGCCAGCTTCTTGATAATATGCTTCCAAACTCTGTATTTAGACTTAACGTTAAGACAAACTCCCAAGACCAAATAACTGAAAACGAGATACCCAAATATCAATTTGGTAAAAACAACAGGCATCCAAGTTAACAGGGCAAAAAGCTATTGATGACTGCCATGAGAATTAATCATATGTACAATATATTTAAAAAATTTGCAGTAAAATGTTGCAGCAATTTTGAATATGGAAAATAGACCTGTGGCCAACCATAGTGGATGATTCTGCGCACATTTAACTTGTCGATCCCCATTCCAAAAGCAATTGTTGCAACAATCACCTGGACAGTATGAGGCAAAATTGTTGCATCATAAATCAGACTCCATAGCCCTTAATTAGATATCATAAGCAGAAACATGTCATTGCATGTAAATTTAGTACTTTATTAACCTATTTAAAAAAAAACTGTAAGTAATAAGACTATCAACATCATCTTCTGGTTGATTTAATTAAGAACTTGAGCAGATTCCTATTTTCTTAATCTTAAGCACGGGGAAATATCTACTAAGTGCAAAGCTCTAAAGCAGAATGGTCCATCTTCATACACAACATTGTCTAGTTTGTTTGCAAAGCTGATACCAATTGAGATATAAGAATATTTGATACCAAATGGAACGACCCATTTTTATATCATCTGTAAAAGCCAAAAAGACCAAACCTCAAGCTTGTTTTCATGGAATTCCTTGTGAACCTGCCTCAGATGTGATTTTGGCAACTGCAAAAAAAGATATTCAGAAGAGCCTAAAATATCACTTAAAGCACTCATAGAGTTAGGGAACCACACAATGGATTCTAACAGTTAAATGTATTAATCATCTAAACAACCATGAGCGATAGTTTTGTACGATACATACCGATGCATTATAAGCAGCAGCCTTCACACCGAATCCAGAAAGATATTTTGCAATGCTCAACGTTTCTTTTCTTGTAGGAACATATATGATAGTCGGCCCATCTTCCAAAGGTTCTTGTAAAATTCTTTTCATTTCTTCTGGCTTACTAGGTGGATTAGTCCCTTCAAATGAACAGCATACATTCAAGTCTCGAGGAGGAGAATGCCCACAAAATTCACCACAGGCAACTGCCAAAAAATAAGCTATCAGAATATAGGATAAGAAAAATGAAGTCAAGACATCAAAGCTCCACATGTTGAAGTAGAAGTTTACGGCTAAAGGCAATGAATACAGTATAATTGTATAAGATAAAGACTAAGAAAACAGAAAAATGGTACCATCCCAATCATCCACAGTCTGGAAGATGTCAACATCATTTTCCAAATATTCTACAGACATTTCTTTTTCCTTTGTTGAATTCATTTCATCATCATCTGTATCAACGTCACCATCCTCATAGTTGCACTCTGGAGAAATTCTATTTTTCCCAGATATGCTACTGCTAGCAGAGATATCAGACTGATCATCGGATGCTGGCAAGATGTTAGTCTTTTCCTTTTCACCAGTCTTTCCCTTTTTGATGTATATGTCTATCAGCTGGCGGAAATCCTTCCCATAAGAAGATCGTGAAGATGTTTTGCTATGTTTTACCTGTAGATTGCAGCAAGTCATAATGGTCCATGTTTCCAAAATTAAATATATATATATATATATATATGTAAAATTATATTTAGACAACATAGATTACAGAAAAATAGAAATGACATCGTCTGAAGTTTCTCATTCAGAGGAAAAATCCAGTTGGAATTAATGTAGAATTCCTTCATGCATGGGAAGTCAATTCCAGTTAAAAAATGCATAAACAATACTCATCTAGAAAAAAAATTCCCTGAAACCATGCTGAAACAAATAAAACCTCACCGAAAACCTTAAATTTGACCGAAATAGGGAGGTAAGCACAATCTTTGTTTCCTTAGACATGCAGAGTGACTTAAGAATGTCCTCTTGAACTTGAATGGTGGCAGTAGCAGTCAATGCCATCAATGGTATATCGAATTTCAAGGAACTTAAATTGTTAGCGCTAAAGTTCTCTCGCAACAAAAACAACCGCCTGAAAACATTAGAATGCATCTATTAATGAATTGAGATAGCTCACTAACCATATGATGTAAGAGCTACGGAGTTGAAAAATGGAGAGGACAAAAACATCTGGGAGACAACAAACACAACAAAGGGTTCACCGGCCATGTAACTAGAACCAACATAAAAAAAATAAACAGAGGAATCGTGTAATACTGAGATATCAAACTTTGAAATTATATATATAGGGAGCAAATGTCCTAAGATAGTTCACCTATGTTGGGCCTCACATGTCCTTTCCATGAACAATTAATAATCATCTGATACTGCTCCTTAGTGCATCCAAGGTAAACATGTAACAATATGCATTTCTTGGAAAGCCCAAACAGTGAAGTAATAATGGATTAGATTTTAGTGAAGAGGTACAAACATCGTATGGTCAGAAGGGAGAGTACCAACCTGTAGTCAGGCCGAAAATCATGGCCCCACTTAGAAACACAATGGACTTCATCAATTGCAAATAAAGCAATTCCACGACCTTCTGCAAGCCTCTGCAGTGGTTTTATCAATCTACAGAAAAATTTATGGTAACCTTTCAAATAGAGAAAAAGGTAAACAAACTCCTCGCAAAATAAGGCAAACGGTATGATATGCCCCTCACCTTAATAGCGTCTCTGGGCAAACATATATTATGCTATACATTCCTCTCATTGCTTTCTGTTCCACGGTGCTGTCAGGTTGCCCAGATCCAAGAAAGCAAGCGGATATCCCATGATTTGACAGCTTCGAGCACTGATCATGCATCAAGCTTATCAAGGGTGAAATCACAACGACAACCTTCCCCGTTAATAAAGCCGGAATCTGAAAACACAGTGATTTCCCTGCAGAAAGTGAAATATGCCAAAATATTAACCAACCGACACAATGACATCAGGAACATACAGACATCATTGAAACAAAGCATAATACCAGATCCTGTTGCGGCAAGAACAAGACAGTCTTGGTGAGCTAACCATGCAGATAAGGCTTCCTTCTGAAAATTCTTCAAAGATGAGTATCCAAAATGCTTTTTCAGAAGGCCATTAACTTTCACCCCCCAATCTGACCCAACGTCCACCTCTTTTGGACACAAAACCGGCATTAATTCTGGTTTAGTTTCATGGAGACAACCCATTTCAGGACAAGGCTCCTTGTGTTCTTCTACAATAATGGATGACACCACTGACCCAGAAACAGATAAATCAGCTACCGTATTACCCTTGCCCCTTTTTTGTCTGGTAACAAATTGGCAATGATCCAGTAAGCTGGATTGTCGCATTTGACCCATTGAACTTGCGGATGAAAAAGCTCTTTTACCTAGATTTGTCCCATTTCTCGTGGAGCATTTTTCCCTAATGGATTTGCCCTTAGAATTTCTAAGAGAACCATTCAATATATACTCAATAGCACCGTCAAAAAATGGACCAACTGCTTCCACAGCTTCCATAATAGCAGAATTCTCAAATCCCATCTCGATCAGCTTCGCAATCACTTCATCAGATGATGTGTGATTGCCACTCATTTTGTGAATCTGTATCGATAAATTTCCTATGTATTTGCATCAGCGTCAGCAGATCAAGGGTTTTCCTCTGCACAACTCACTTCCTGCAGCCGCAATAACAACCCTTTTTCTTCAGATTCTGGTGACTTTGTGCAAAAGTTTATGCGTACTATCGAATTGCCCTAAAAATCAAGCACTTTCCAACAAGTAATTGGGGACGAATAATAAGTCAATGCCTCAACAACCACCATAAGATTGGCAAGCAAGTTCGCCGGAAAACCAGTCGTGCCACGCTCGAGCTATCAATTGAGAAAGTTTACAGCGATAGAAACCCTAGAATTAGAGGGGCTTTGATTCTTCCCTGCAAATCAGGGGCGCGAAACTTAAATTGCTAAAAGGAACTTGCTTCGGCTAAATACGACGTCGTAGCGTACTGATTGATTTAAACGACAATGCATGCTTTATTGTCGATATCATAAAAGCTACGAACAATCAACCTTTCCCATTTTCTTTCTTTTTTATGTACGATAAAAATCTTATAATATCTTTAAAACTTAATTTCTGAATAAAATTTCTTGCAAATACAAAGCCTGGATGGTAAGATTTGAATCATGGAGACTGATGGAACAGATCATACCCAGATAATTCTAAAATATGTTTTATAATATCACCAAATCTAACCATTTCATTACAACTAGAATGAAGGAAAACAGTGACATGTTAATTGTTGGGGTGTAAATGATCATTCAACTTCGAAAAAACAAAAGAAAAGATTGACAAAAAAGGACATTTGAATCCTCAGGTTCTTCCAGCTTTTTTACAATTCATCATTTGGTTCTTCATCCTGTGAATCAGCTGATGGACCTCCACCACCACTCTTCTCATAAACCTGCCTGATCACAGGATTGCATACAGCTTCCACTTCCTTCAACTTCTCATCAAAATCATCTTTCTCCGCATTCTGATTATCATCCAACCATTCAAGAGCTTCCTTCAAAGTACTCTCAATCTTCTCCTTATCATCAGAATCAATCTTGTCCGCAAGCTTGTCTTTTTCGTTGATGGTGCTTCTCATGTTGTAAATGTAAGTTTCTAATTTGTTCCTGGAATCAATCCTTTCCCTCACCTTCTTATCCTCCTCAGCGAATTCCTCAGCCTCCTTCACCATTCTGTCAATCTCTTCTTGGCTTAGACGCCCCTTGTCGTTAGTTATGGTGATGGATTGCTTGTTCTTCGCTGCCTTGTCTTCAGCTGTCACGTGTAGGATGCCATTGGCATCAACCTCAAATGTGACCTCAATTTGAGGCACTCCCCTGCAACAACATTATAAGAACACATATGAGAATCCAAAATATTCACCAAACAAAAGCGCATGGATAGAGAACACTGAAAGTGAAGTTCACCTTGGAGCCGGTGGAATGCCAGATAGATCAAATCTTCCAAGCTCACGACAATCCTTCGTCAAGCTTCTTTCACCTTCATATACCTGAAATTTTCAAGAATATATTAGTCCAAAAACAGCACCACTTTGCTATATGTCTCAGCAAGTAGAATTTATCATTTTGTCATACCTTGATAGTCACCGTGCTTTGCTGATCTTGGTAAGTGGTAAAAATCTGGGATTTTTTGGTGGGAATAACAGTGTTCCTGGGAATCAACTTGGTCATAACACCGCCCACTGTTTCAATACCTAAACTCAATGGAGCCACGTCGAGCAAAAGAATGTCTGCAACAAACAAAAATCAATCAGGGATTTTGTATACTTCGTTGCCCTAATCAATGCATATTGATACAAAACATGAAAACTTGATGCTTTACCTTTGGTTTCTTCACCACCTTCGCCGCTAAGAATTCCGCCCTGAACTGCAGCACCATATGCAACAGCTTCATCTGGATTGACACCCTTATTAGGCTCCTTCCCATCAAAGAAATCCTTCAACAATTGCTGAATCTTGGGGATTCGAGTACTTCCTCCAACAAGTACAATCTCATGAATATCAGTTTTCTTCAATCCAGCATCTTCCAGCGCCTTCTTCACTGGTCCCATAGTCTTCTTAAACAAATCCATGTTCAACTCTTCAAATCTTGCTCTTGTCAGTGGCTCCGAGAAATCAACACCATCAAAGAGTGATTCAATCTCAACTCTAACTTGGTGCTGGCTACTCAATGCTCTTTTCGCTCTCTCACATTCCCGTCTAAGTTTCCCAAGAGCCTTATTATCTTTGCTAATATCTTTGTTGTACTTCTTCTTAATCAACTTGATGAAATAGTCCATCACTCGGTGATCAAAATCTTCTCCTCCCAAATGGGTATCTCCACTAGTTGCAAGAACTTCAAACACACCATTATCAATAGTCAAAATACTGACATCAAATGTACCACCACCAAGATCGAAAACCAAAATGTTCTTCTCTCCCCCTTTCTTGTCTAGACCATAGGCGATAGCTGCAGCTGTAGGCTCATTGATTATTCGAGCCACGTTGAGCCCGGCTATGATGCCAGCATCCTTAGTTGCCTGTCTCTGCGCATCATTGAAATAAGCTACAACAAGGAACCAAGAAAAAAAAAAAAAAAAAAACCATTAGAATAAAAAAGAACTACCATCTCAAATAATTTACATTGAAATTGGAATTTTGATTATCCATACCAGGAACAGTGACAACTGCGTCTTTAATTTTCTTCCCCAAGAATGCTTCTGCCGTCTCCTTCATCTTCTGTAATATCATTGCGCTGATTTCCTCAGGGCTAAACACCTTATCCTCTCCCTTAACCTTCACCTGAATATAAGGCTTGCCGTCTTTGTTCACAACCTTATAAGGCAAGAACTTTATATCTCTTTGCACCTCAACATCATCAAACCTACAGCATCAAAATCAAACCAAATCCACTTCAATTCTCCCTTTAAAAAACACAATTAAACTTAATTTTAATTTTGGTCCAATACGACAATGCAATAAACTTGTGACATCTTATCAATTATCAAATCAAACTTCTACAAAATCAAAAAGAGAATCGGAGAAAACTCAAAAAAAATATTAGTTTCAGCATTAATTCGCTTATGAACGCACCAGAAACACTTCCAATCACATCCCGATAATTATCAAACCAAGCTTAAAAAATATCAGAGAGAGGCTGAGAAAGTTACTTACTTTCTTCCAATAAGGCGCTTAACATCAAAAATGGTGCGCTCTGCATTAAGAGCCGCTTGATTTTTGGCGGCTTCTCCAATTAGACGCTCGGTATCCGTGAATGCAACCCATGATGGGGTGATTCTGTTTCCTTGATCGTTCGCTATAATCTCTACGTGACCATTTCTGTACACACCCACACAGGAATACGTAGTCCCCAAATCAATACCAATCACCGTCCCCAGTTTCGATGAATCATCCGCTGATGCTGCTGCTAAACATAACGAAAACTCTACGAAAAAAATAAAAGAAAATAACAATGATTATAGAAAAATTCAACAGAAACAGAGCATAAACAAAACCTTTTTTATTTTTTTTTTTAATAACAAAGCAAAAGAAAACAAAACCATTCTTGCCTAAAGCAAATAGAAGCAAAATGGCTAAAGCTTTGTTCTCGATCTTCATTGTTTCAGCTTAGCGTTCTCTGTGACTGTTTCTGTGAAGTGTTTTCGATGCAAGTACTCTGTTTTTAAATGAGTTGAAGCTTTTAGAGGCGGGTTTATTTATAGTGTTAACATGTTTGTCGATGCTAGAGTGTTCCATCCAATAACATCGAAACACGTCATAAAAGCAATGGCTTTTGTAGTCCCATTAGCTTTGAAGAATTTACACGTCGAGCACCGAATGGTAGCTCTCCACGTAGGTGGGATTTCCCGCGAAGTCGCGAAAGTTCATGAAACGCTAGGAGAGAGAGAAACTATTGAAGGAGTTTTTGGGTAATGTCAGGAAAACTGGGACCTAGTGGGTCGCCCTGCCTCACAATACGACGTCGTTTCAGGCTTGATTGTCTCCAGTTTTATGGCTGTTCATTTATTTTTTCAAGAAAGAATTACATATACATTTGAATTTTCCAGTGACCTTATCTTCTGTAACAATTTATATCTCAAATTTTGATATTTGGTCTCATCGATGAGTGATGCAACACTTGATCTATGATCGTGGGTGCTAAGGCATCTTTTCTTTGCAATGACAGAAGTTCTTAATAATGGTCAGAGCAAATCATTTGTCCCAGATTACGAATCCAACACAAACATAACAAAAACTAAACACTCCAAAAACTCTACACAAAATTTCACAATAAAGTTACATTTTGTCTGGGAAAATGTAACCAACACACCAAGAAGCTTTCCAATCTAATCTATCTGAATGGAGCCAGAGGATTGGGACTGCTGGGAATTTTCAGGCTTCTAAGTTCTTTACAGACATGATCTAACATGCCCAGGAAATCTCTAACAATCACAAAAATCCTAAGTGGGTTGGCTTCTTCTTTGCTCACATCTCCATGGAAGTACTCGGTGATTTCTCTGACACGTAGCAGAACTCTACTTTCATCTTCCTGAAGGTCCTTTATATTCTTCCCCGCGTATTTTAGGAATGCATTCATTGAATGCACAAAGCTCCCACTTTTCTCATCACTGGATAACTTATTTTGTAACAGATGTTGCAGATTTGCCATTCCATCAGTTAAGTTTGAGACAGAACTTGCAAGAACATCAAGGTCAATTGTTGCTGTTTTCTTCACATTGTAAAGTTCTGTGGTTAAACCCGAAACCAGGTCTAGCCCCATTCTTCTGTAATCTTCTTCCCTTTCTTCAACAGTTTTAGTGTTATTTCTCTGATTGATCTTACCCATGATACTATCCGAAACTCTTATTCCTTCTGACCGAATGATTTCTTGGACAACAAAATGCAGCAATGTAGTTTTTCCATCAGTTCCTTTCACATCAGCGAGCTTAAGAAGTGCATCGAGCTTGAATGCTCTCGCACCTCCTCTTGCGGTTCCAACATTCATACGATTGCCTGTTTTGAGCACGGCTTCGAGTAACTTCAAGAACAGCCTGCTTGATCTGAGTTCCTTGCAAGCCTCCTGAAAGAAATGAGAGAAAGTTGATGAGAGAATAAGTTGTTCTGAAATCTTGGTATGAATGAAAAAAGATGGTTACCTCGAGCATTGAAAACGAGTTTCGAAGATGAATCACTTCATCTTCAAAAGTTTCTTTGTAAAGCATGACTTCAGCCCGTTGGAAAGCAAATGGAATGCCTAGCATTGCTTTGACAAACTTCTCTGCAGATCCTAGTTCATTAATGTCTCCTTTGTAGCTGGAAAGCTTATCTTCTTCTTCCTTTGTTGGGACCATTTTCACAAGCGCTTCTAGTTCCTGTAAAGACAAACCGTCCCCTGTTTTTTCACCATTTGCAGAAGATTAAAACTTGTAGATTTATAGATTATTCTTGTTATCAGAAGGTCTAGGACCAATACCTTTCATTAATGCATCGCATACTTGTTCAGCAGTCACATTCAAAGCTTTTGACAGAATGGTTATGTTCTGTAGTCTTTTGGGCTCAAGTACATGCTTGCTTGGAGAAGGAGTTTTGCTTTTTGTTTCATCATTCTTTATTGAATTTTGTAGATTGTATCCGAAGAGTGATTCAATCATTTCCTCATCCAATCTGTAGTTGAATTTCAAAACAACTCATTTAATTTTGAAAAGGATAAGAAAAAGTTAATGCATCAAGAACATGAAATAACTTACTCAAATGAGCTTGATCTCAGCTTGTCCCACACCATAGAACGGTCCGGGGCAGCTCTAACTTTGTCCCAGTGAAGTGGCTTCAATTTTGGCAGAGGAGTTCCATCTTTTCCCAGTGGTGTATACTGAGGAAGAAGAGATGGCGGTGGAGGTGGCCCTTTGAGAAAACTTTTGTTCTGTTTCAGAAATGGTGGTGGGCATGGAGGCGGAGGAATAGCGGTTAAAGTTGGTGGAGATTTTGAAGTTTCTTGAGGCGAATGCAAGACACTCTGAGGAGTTTGGTTTGGTCGAGAAGAAGAATATGAATTTCTAGTGGATGATAAATTTGGCTCTGTAGAGGAACATGAAGCTTTAGATGTAAGTTTAGCCAGGCAAGAAGATGATTTTGAATGAGAATAGCTCCCGCTTGGTGGGAGAGGAGGAGGTGGAGGTGGAGGAGGTGGCTTAGGTGCAAGCGAAGTATTGAAATTCTTATTAGAATCTGGAGAGTCTGCAACTGTAAGATTTTCCTCTTTATGATTGCTGAGATTTTGGTGAGTTTCATTCTCTAAATTTGTTGCTGGATTTGGGGAGAAAATTTCTGGTATGTCAACAAGACTACCAGCTGAAGCGTTGGAAAGCCGATAATTTGATGACTGTGAATCATTGAAAGAATGAAAAGATTCATCATCAGAAGAATGACGTTCAATGGGAATAATTTTGTCACCAGATGAGGAGTTACCACCAGCAGATTCATGCTTGATTGAATCTGCGTCTGCATCTTCATGAACAGAAGTGATTTCCCTAGTGGAGGAACTACTAGCATTATCTGATTCTGGTTTGATAACTTCTTGGTTTGATTCCTCCCTCTCATGCAATGCATAATTTACAGTACCACTATGATTTGATGACACGTTTACAGTTTCACTAATTGGTTTGAGACAAGAAGTTTGCTGCTCTAAGTCCACTCCTAATGAATTGAGATAAAAGAGATCAAGGCCAGGATTTAAGTTTACCTTGCTTGTTGATTCCTGAGAACTTGCATACTTAGATTTACCTTTGAATCGTCCTTTCTTCCCGAAAACCGACATCGTTCTTGCCGACTTCTTGTGATGTTTTCTGTTGCAACATACCCAGATTAACCCAAGAACACACACTACAAACACAGATCCTGTAGACACAAGAACTGGTAGTAAAATTCTTCTAACTCTTCCTTTATTTGTATTCTCCTTTTGAATGTTGTGATGTGGTTCCTGATACGATCGCGGAGGATGATGATGAGCATGTAAATGAGTTGGCTTTTGTGGAGCAGGAGCTGGAGCTGGAGCCTCAGCTTCAAAGTATGGTGATGGAGAAGGTGCTGGTGAAAAATGTTCTGAATCCTCGCTTGATGAACTTTTTGCTTTGAAACTTTTTAGTCCAAGTAAAGCTCTGAACTTTTGCACAATCAATGCTTCCTTTTCTTCATTCTCATCTTCTCCCGAAACTTTCTGAACACCGTTTTGATAATTATCATACAACTCTTGTAGGCCATGAATTTTGAAGTAATAATCAACTACTGCAGGATCCAATGAAGCATCAGAAGCAATCAAAATGTGGGTGCTCTGCAATGATATGAGAATGAAGAAGATGATGACAATGATGAAGATCTTGTTTACAATCTCAGAAACAGAACCCATGTTCTTCAACCAGTAAAAAACATGAAATCACCAATCAAACTTTCTGCTTATAAATCTCTTCCCCTTTTTTACTTACATTCCCTTTTTTCCTGTTTTGTTTTCCTGGAAAACATTTATTTTGGATGGTGCAGGTAATGCAGACTTTAATGCTACTCCAAGGAACCCCTGAGCCTGGCAGTTGTAAATGGGGGCCTTCTTATCTTCCCTATTCGTGTACTATTATTATCTCTTCTCACCTCCATAAATTCCCCTGCCGAACACTGTTAGCCAAAAGAAAAATCTTCTCTTACTCAAATTTGACAAAATTTTCTAGAGTCATAAGAAAGCTGAGCATCTCTTTCTGCTCATCATTACCATGCAAATCCATTATTGCAGAACTTTTAAGATCCTAAAATCTTACATTTCAGGAAATCTAAGTAATGAGATTTGCAGTTGAACAAAGCTTTTTAAGTAGCTAAGTGTCATAAAAATCAAATCATCATAAAGTTCCCATATGGGGTCACCTTTTGTTGGCCTCACTCCAACCTTCTCCTCCAACTTCCCAATAAACAAACAAGAAAAAACAAATGGTCCATCACTTTCTCATGTGACTATGTTGTGAATGTTGAATTATGTGAGGCTAAACAGACTACTAGTCTTTTCCTTACCCTTTTATTTTGGCTGGTTTATCTTGTCATATTTAGGTTTAGCAGCACAGTATCCACCGTTTGGTGAGATTTTGCTGCTGATTTTAAGTCAATTTTAGGGCATATTAGCCTTTTTGGTGTTGCCCCCATCACCTAACTACAAACAGACTTCAACTCTGTATATAGATGGGGGGCATACACTGGCTTAGCTTAGCCGTTACTTGGACCAATCTGCCATGCTGCTCTCACACTTTACAATATCTGCCAGCCACCACCACAATTTCTCACTATTTTTATACTGATTGAAAGTATTTTTTTTTTTTTTCTCATCAACGTCAAAAAATGAAAGCTGGTAGTGACTGTGGGATAAAATAAATCATAAATTAAAAACAATTCTAGCGTCATCTTATGCATGATATGAGATTGTCTAATTTTCCAACTTAACTAAACAAGAATTAAGGCATGTGAATTTTTTTTCTATCATGCTAATTTAGACATGCGAAAGCAATGGGGTAAATGTAAAAATTAAAATCTTTTAATAGAATAGCAATAACAACTGGGATAAAATTGTGTTGGTGTGGAAGAATCTTTAAAGTTGAGAAGTCACAAGGCAAAATGACAGCAATGTATCAGATAAATCAGAATCCTATGCAGAACTTCATGTCTGCCTTCTCAGCCCGACCACGTGTTAATTTATTACAAGTCTCTCAGCCCAACACTTGCAGTCAAAATAACAATGATTTAACTTGTCTTTTTTTGAAAATTAGTAGTAATTAAGAGAATGATTTTGTGTTTTTTTTTTTTTTAATTTTTGTTTTTCCATTTAGTTAACAGATTCTCGATGTGAAGGATCAGGGAAAAATAAATACAATCATCCTTCAACGGAGTTACGTCAATTTATTTTAATTTTTATATTTATATTTTAAAATTTTTTATTTATATTTTAATATTTTTATTATAAATTTAAACAAAAAACACATGCGTCATTTCTGAGCAAACAAAACGTAATAGATTTCCTGGCATCTTCTACACAAAAGCATCTAGAGACTTTCTTAGAAAATATGATAAGTAATTAATTAATTATGACCCAATCCAATATTAATTAACATTATATTCTCTAATCCGTGATATCTTTAAAGAAATTAACCAGGGATGGAGGCAAGGGAAAGGAAGGGAAGGCAGCCATCTCTGACCCGAGATTTGTGTTAGGTGCGAATTTCTTACAAGAACGCGTGAGTTGTTTGCCATATAAATATGAATATAGCAACCGGTTTTCTGCGTACGAATTTTCACTTGTTTTGATTTGATCACATGCTCTTCCGTAATTGCCTTCTTATAGGACACAGTCAGAATGTTGTACAAAGACAAATTTGCTCCACTGAGGTCAAAAGAATGTTAATGCATAGCATGCCTACATATTTGACTCGGGAGGCTGGTCTTCGGTTGGCATTCAAATTGCAAAAACTTGGTTAATTACTTCAGAAATTAAATTAAAACCCATTTTGAATCCAAGAAAAATGATAAAATTAGGCATCCGATTCCATCCTTCTGATGCATGACTCTCTGTTGCTGCCATCCTTAATAGACGTGTCCATCAATCTTATCAGGAAAAAATGGATGTATGGGGACTCGTGGGGTCACATCTCTGCCAGATTTTAACTACTGCATCACAATTGAGACATTGGTATTGATACAGGAGTGGCGTGTTACGCAACGCATAAATTCAAACATCAAGATGTTAATCATATAAATAATAATGTGTTTTATTGACTAAACCTCAATTGCGCTGTTCAACTTGTATTGACTTTATAATTTATTGCAAACATATGTATCTATCCATATTGACTTAATGATATTTGCTGGGGCCAAATTTTGCGGTGTCGGTTTCGTCACGGGACAGAATGTAATTAATTAATGTTAATCATAGGCAACATTAATTGGAAATTGTAGTTTAATTTTTCATAGTGGAATTACCACCGAAGCATTAAGGGAAAAACCTAATAATTATCTTAATTTTTTTTTTTAGTTTATTTACCCTTTTTTGACCAACTATTAAGATTGTATTGAATATACTCTAATTCTAATTAAATTAAACAAGTTTGAAATTAGAGTTACATTAAGTTTGAAAATAAATTTCATTATAAAATTAATTTATAATTTGAATTGAAATCGATCTTAATTCTATAATTTTAAAAAAAATCTTTAAAAGTAAATATATATAACATATATGAGAATTTATAATGTTAAGTTAATTAAGATTTCGATGATATTGGAATGAAGAATAAATTATCTTAAATGGGTAAAAATTGTAATTTAATAGACAAAATAAAAGATAATAGAAGTTGCTTTCATTATCTTATCGTTAGAATTATAGTGATGTTTAAATTCTAATGTCTTTGTATTATATAATTAAAAAATTCTTCTAAATTATCAAACATAACTTGGAAAAATGTAACTTGGAAAAGATGTTTAATTATAAAATTAGTAACTATCTTATTAATTAATGCAATCCCAAACATGAACTTACCCTGTTGGAAGATGATTAGTTCATCTCATATCTTCTTAGTTTCCCATAATCTTTATCGATGGTTGACTTGGAAAAATGTAGCTTTTATCTAGCTTTCCTCCACACTATTCTCGTTTGATAAACAAAAAAAATGGGTTGGTGATGCGTTGAAAATTTAAAGATTGAAAAGTAAATATGTGCCTGTGTGTGGTATGTATATACCCATGAACTAACCACTCCCAATAACTAAACGCTTGAAACAACCGAAAACCCGCCCCTCGATTTCGCTCTTTTTGACTTCTCCCTCTTAACCAACTCCTCTATATAAACTCTTTCAATCCTCAGCTCATCATCCTCAAAATTTACCTTCTTCAGAATCTTCTGCCATATTGCTAAATCATCACGCGGTAAGATTCAAGACTTTCCCGTTTCGTTTTACCGGAAAATTTATCGTTAACACTAGAGAAAATGAAGCATATGCTCCCTTCTGTCTGTTTTTTCTTTCCAGGTTATATGTATATTTAACAAGTGAAGCTTATGATTAGAGTATTTTTCGATCACAGGTTTAGAGGAGGACGAATTGATGGAGATTCAAGACAACAAGCGTGATTCTTTGTCCGAGACAGGAAGCACTTTTGGCTACAGCGGGCCACTGAGCGGGCCACTAAGCGGTCCGTTGGTGACAAACAAGAGAAACAGTAGCAAGAAGAGTGCGAGATTCACAGACGATAATGACTACGTTGAGATCACCCTGGACGTCCGGGATGACTCAGTTTCTGTGCAGAATATTCGGGGAGGTGATTCGGAGACGGCTTATTTGGCGAGCAGGCTGGAGAGAAGAGCTTCTTCTTCTTCGCTTGGCTCTCAATTCTCGTCTCGGTTGAGACAAGTTTCGCAGGAGTTGAAGAGAATGACTTCTTCGAAGAGATTTGACAAAGTTGACAGAAGCCAATCTGGAGCTGCTCGTGCTCTGAAAGGGCTACAGTTTATGACCAAAAATGTGGGAAGCGAAGGTTGGTCGGAAGTCGAGAAGCGCTTTGATGAATTGGCTGTTAATGGAATGCTGCCTAAATCCAGCTTTGGTCAATGTATAGGTAAGGAACAAACAGTGTTCTTGACTTCTTCTTGTGTTTTATTTCGTAATTGATACTGTAAAAAGATCTTTTAGATAGTCAAAGAGCACTTTTTTATGTCTATGATCAGGCATGAAAGAATCAAAAGAGTTTGCGAGCGAGTTATTTGATGCTTTGGCACGTAGAAAAGGCATAACATCTTCTTCAATTAACAAGGCTGAGCTGCGTGAATTCTGGGAACAGATTACAGACAAGAGCTTTGATGCTAGGCTGCAAACTTTCTTTGACATGTAAGACAGTAATTTGATGAACATTAGATTTAGAGATAACAGTAAGTTGGTTCAAAATTATTTTTGGTAGCGTTTTTTCAAAAGTATGAATGTTAGTTACAGAAGCACTTAGTTACAAAAGCACTTTCGGTCATGTCCATTTTCAATTTTCGTGCAAGTTAACAGTATTTGTCTTTTAATAAATCAAGCAATCAATATTGAAACCCGCATATCGTGGAACTTTGCACGTGCAATTTGCATGTTCTAGCATTCCTTTGGCAATCATGCTTCCTTTATAATATAAACAAAGGTCCGAACATAACAGGATTTGGTCTTCATTAATAATTTTTAAAGTGATAATTTGTTATCCATAGCTGACAGGTTTGGTATATGTCATTGACTTTCAAATGTGTTTCAATCCCACAAGTTTAGAATCATACCAATCACTCAATTCCAACTAGTTCAACAAAATTCATTGTAAAATTTCGCATTATATCAAATCTAAGTAATAATTTTAGTATTTGAGAAATCATGTTTGTTTCTAAGGCAAATGTACTAAATGCAGGGTGGACAAGAATTTAGATGGCAGAATCACAGAAGAAGAAGTGAAACAGGTGAAATTTTACAGAAAAATAGAAGTCTAATAGTGATCTATTAAAAATTATTTGAAGAAAACCATCTATCTAATTATTATTGGTCGTTCGATTGTAGATTATTGCCTTAAGTGCTTCTGCCAATAAGCTGTCAAAAATCCAAGAACGTGCAGAGGAATATGCAGCTCTAATCATGGAAGAACTTGACCCGGATAACCTCGGATACATTGAGGTGAACCCATTTAAGCTCACTTCACATTGTTGAAGAAAAATAAATCAATAATCAATCAGGGTTATGCTACAATACAACAATTGAACTGTATAGTTTTCAATTCTTTCGAAAGACTTGAGAAGCTGTATGATACTATTGAATGTGGCATTGCTCTGCCCTTTTCAATCAACCTGAAGTTAACAATGTTTAATTTTCCGTGTCAAATGCAGCTGTACAATCTGGAACTGTTATTGCTTCAAGCTCCAAGCCAATCAGCAAACCTGGTGACAGACAGTCGAATTTTCAGCCAAATGCTGAGTGAAAGATTGGTGCCAACAAAAGACAGAAATGTGTTGAAAAAATGTTACAGAAAGCTATCCTACTTTGTCCAGGATAATTGGAAAAGAATCTGGGTGACGGCACTCTGGCTCTCAATCTGTGCAGGACTTTTCACCTGGAAATTCATTCAGTACAAACATCGAGCTGTGTTCGATGTTATGGGTTATTGTGTTACTACAGCAAAAGGTGCTGCAGAAACACTTAAATTCAACATGGCTTTGATTCTTCTTCCAGTTTGCAGAAATACTATCACTTGGCTTAGAAGCAGAACAAAGTTAGGGGGTGTTGTACCCTTTGATGACAATATCAATTTCCACAAGGTATGATATAATGAAAGACAAACTGCTTCTTGGAAAAGCACTTGCCAAAGTACTTTTAACTTGCTTTTCCGGTTTTAAAAGAACTTTTTATCTACGAGGTAATAACATCAAGTTCTCTCAATTTTAATATTTTTCACAGGTAAGAATATAGTTTGTAAATTTATATTAATTAAGTCCTTTAGAATTTATGAAAATTTAACCTAGCAGTAAACTTATTTCAGTCATTTCATCAGAGACTGAGGACATACATGATGCCAATAGATAAACTATGTAATTATTTGTGATAAATTAAATTTCAGGGAGCCTGATGTTATTACCCATTTTATCTGTTTCAGTCCATACTTTAGCTATACGAATTGCTGAAAGAAATTTAAAATTGTATAGTTGATTGCTTTGGGGATTGCAATTGGAGTTGGGCTGCACGCTATTTCACATTTAACCTGTGATTTTCCAAGGCTTCTACACGCAACAGATGAAGAATATGAGCCAATGAAGCCATTTTTCGGCGACGACCGGCCGGAAAACTACTGGTGGTTCGTCAAAGGGACAGAAGGGTGGACGGGGGTGGTCATAGTGGTGCTGATGGCTATAGCCTACATATTAGCACAACCTTGGTTCCGCCGCAATCGGATAAACCTCCCTAAACCCCTGAAGAAACTCACAGGATTCAATGCATTTTGGTACTCACATCACCTGTTTGTTATTGTCTATGCTTTATTCATCGTTCATGGTTACTATCTCTTCCTCTCCAAGAAATGGTACAAGAAAACTGTGAGTTCTTGCTCAAAATCCTGTAATTTGGACTCAAATTTCTGCTTTGTTCTTTTCCTTCCCCTGTTTCTTACACATTTTTTGCGTATGTTGACACAGACATGGATGTATCTGGCTGTTCCAATTATATTGTATGCTTGCGAACGATTGATTCGAGCATTCAGGTCTGGCTATAAATCAGTTAGGATTCTGAAGGTAAATTAATCTACAATCCTGCTGTTGACGAATATAAAAATTCCGTTCTCCCAAACTGGCAAATGTAAAAAATTTCATTTCTGTAATTCAGGTTGCAGTGTACCCTGGAAACGTCCTGGCTCTGCATATGTCTAGGCCTCAGGGATTCAAGTACACTAGTGGGCAGTATATATTTGTAAACTGTGCAGCAGTTTCTCCATTTCAATGGTAATTCCAATATTGAATTCTATAGTAATTTGATTTGACAACAATTATACAACAAACAGTAGCAATAACTATAAATCTCTGGCTTGTGCTGCGTGCAGGCACCCTTTCTCTATTACTTCAGCTCCTGGCGACGATTATCTCAGTATCCATATTCGTACTTTGGGTGACTGGACATCTCAACTCAAGGCCATTTTTGCTAAGGTAATTCTTACAGAATACTAGTTAGTTCAGCTGGCAAGATTGCTCCACATGTTATCGGAAACCAGGACATATTTATAAAATTGTTTCCTTCATGTAGGTATGTCAGCCTCCATCCGTGGATCAAAGTGGCCTGTTAAGAGCAGATATCGGACAAGCTGATAACAAGCCCAGGTAGTTTCATATCCTGTTTAATTATTGCTTCTCTTCTTTTATTGTCCAGATTTTGCCATGGTGCTAAGGAAGTTGTATTTTAACAGGTTGCCAAAACTCTTGATCGATGGTCCCTATGGAGCTCCAGCACAGGACTACAAAAACTACGACGTCCTCCTTCTCGTCGGCCTTGGAATCGGAGCAACCCCCTTGATCAGCATAGTTAAAGATGTTCTCAACAACATTAAACAACAGAAAGAAATCGAAGAAGGAATATCCGAGAACGGCGCAACAAAAAATAAGAAAAAGCCTTTTGCTACTAAACGTGCCTATTTTTACTGGGTCACTCGCGAGCAAGGATCGTTCGAGTGGTTCAGGAACGTGATGAACGAGGTTGCGGAATACGATCTAGACGGCGTGATCGAGCTTCATAATTATTGTACCAGTGTTTATGAAGAAGGAGATGCACGATCAGCACTAATCACCATGCTTCAAACCCTCCACCATGCTAAAAACGGTGTGGATATTGTTTCAGACACAAGAGTGAAAACACATTTTGCTAGACCAAATTGGAGAACTGTTTTCAAACACGTTGCTGTTAAACACAGTGAAGAAAGAGTCGGTAAGTGCTACCTTAATCTTGATTTGTCATCTTTAATTCCGAAATTTCTAAAGAATATAACAAAAATGTAGACCTCGGCAGAAGAAAAAGACTGGTGATCTTTGAATATATACATGATAATGGAGCATGCCCATTTGGTTTAAAGTTGGACTAAAATGATTAAAGTGATTAAGCCACTAATCATGAATTTGCTTTTGTTTTACAGGGGTGTTTTACTGTGGTGCTCCAGGATTAACTGGGGAGTTAAGGCGGCTAGCTCAAGACTTTTCTAGGAAAACTACAACCAAGTTTGATTTCCACAAAGAAAATTTTTGAATTTGTTTGTCTTTACAGTGGGTTTTTCTTTTTTTTAAAAAAAAAAAATCTTCTACTTAATTCTTTTATAAATGTGATATATAAATTCTCTGCGTATAGTTCTGGTGTCCGGTATGTGTTCGAAAACTTTTTATATATGATTTGTAATGATAAATGAATTATAATCCTTCTGTTGGGTTTATTAATTTCCTTTTTCCGTTAACGAGGATAAATTAGTAGTTTCAATATCTTTGTCGATACATATTCATAAATAATTGAAAGTAGAAGAAAGTTTTAAATAAGACAAATGGATGTTATGAAATGCAAAATCCAAGAAGTCAATAGTTCCCAAGATCCAGACAATTCTTTGTAAGTACTTCGGATTCCAAATCCGAGTTGGTAGGACAAGTTTTCCGGAAAAAAAGGGAAAGAAAATGAGAAGGAAAAGGGGAGAAATATTTGCAAAAACGAAGAAAATATTTTCCGAGAAACTTTATTAATCCATCCTTCTATTATAAAGTAGGAAAGAAATATTTAGTAAAGACAAAGTTTCAGGCTAGAGAATTGATGATTTTGTTGATATATTTAATTAATAAAAAATATTATTAATTAAATTATATTATTATAATTAATATAACAAAATTATATCATTTAAAATTTTTTTTAATTAAATCATTACTTTTAAAATAAATAAAAGGTTTAACTTTATTCATGGTGTTTCCTGCAAAGAAAGTTCTTACCACAGCTCAAAAAACCCAATTCGGCAAATAATTATTAATGCATGAACAGAGAAGAAAACTTAGTGATTAATAGTATTGATTCTTATTCTGCTTTAATCATAAATTATTTGCATTTTATGGTACCAGCGGAATTTAAAGAAAATCTTCAATACAAGAAATTGAATCATTTTTACAGACTAACAGTATGCAAGGAATTAAACATAAGGCATCAAATGCGAAAATGATAGGTATCCATGGACAACAAAAGTAGACTTTAAAATTTCATATATAATTTTTTTGAAAAAAAATTATAAAAACAAGTACTATGCCACCCCACCAAGCACCAAACCCTAGGCTCTACTTGATTTCCCTTTCTCCTCCCTCTCTCTGTATTCATTCATTCATCTGAAGCGTTTTTAAACTCACTTTCCTTCTCTCTTTCTCTGTCTCTCAGTCTTCAGTTTAAGTTCTCAAGCATTTCCATACACCCTCTGGCGGTCTTTTGCATATTCCTCCCTCAGAAACCCACCAAACTTCCTCTTAATTTCCTTTCTCCTAATGGCAACAACAGCATCGGAAGCTAAAGCAGACCCTAAAACAGAAGCTCAATCAGAAGCGAAAGCTGAAGTTCAGGATAAAGAAGTTGAAGAAAATCAAGAACATCTCAAGTATAAGGCAAAGTTCTCTCTTTCCACAACATAATTTCTCCCTCTCATGTTGTTTTAAGTTATGACCATTCTTTTTTTATGGATTTTTTTTCTAACCTTGTAAATTTTCTCTGTTTTCAGACATGGGTGTTGAGAGTTTCCATCCACTGTGAAGGTTGCAAAAGGAAAGTAAAAAAAATCCTAACAAACATTGATGGTATGTACCAACTAAACCCTTGTTATTCTTTGCAATTTTTTTTTTTTATTAATATTCATAGAAGTTTTTAGCCCTTTTGTGGCTAGAATCATCAAGTTTCTATACTTCTCTCATTTAGTTACTGTTTCTGAATTTTTGGGTGGCCATCTTTACTCTTTATTACTGATGTTTTGTTTTTTTGTTTGTACTATATAGTTAGTTTCCACTCTATTTCAGCTCAAATCTCAAAGCTTTGTCAATTTTCTCAACTGGGTTTTGTTCATTTTTGGTAAATTTTCCTTCCATATTTTTCTAGGGCTTTCTATCATAGCACTCAACTGGGTTCTGTTTTTCATGATTTCCCTTTACATTTCTACTATTTTGGTACTTGCTTGCCAATTTTCAGTTTGTTTTGCAGGAGTTTACACCACAAATATTGATTTGAGGCAACATAAAGTCATAGTAACAGGAGACGTTGATGCAGAAACTTTGATCAGGAAGCTGGAAAAGGGTGGCAAACATGCAGAGTTATGGCCTGAAAAAACTGAGCAGAAAAAGAAAAAGAAAAAGAAAGGCAAAGCTAAGAACAAAGAGAAACAGCAGAGCGACCAAGAAAGCAGTGATGAAGGCAGTAACCCAGCAGAGAAAGAAACAGCTAAAGTTGAAGTAATAGTCCAAGATTCTTCCAAAAACAGAGAAAATGAAAACGGTGGCTCTCCTAAAAATGTGGAAAATGGTGGTGGTGTTCATGTTGTAAAAATTAATGAGGGTGGTTCAACCAGTAAAGCCGGCGGACAGGTCAAGGAACCAAAGCCCGAGGTCAAGCAGACTGTGACCTGGCCGGCCAGTGGCCAGTCACCAGCGGCTGAGAAGAAAGTTGGTTGGGAGAGTGACGGTGTCCCTGAAAAAAGTGGTGGTGGCAGTGGAGGTAAAAAGAAAAAAAAGAAGGGGCATAAAGAGAAAAATGGCAATAATGCTGGTCAGAGTCAGCCTCAGGGCGAAGTTGAAACTTTTGGTGATGCACCAGCAGGCACTGGATCACCCATTCCTAGGCCTAGCCATGGCACATTTCCATCTCCAGCCAATTATAGCCCTCCAAGTCAGCAATATGGGTATCAATATCCACCACCACCACATTACTATGCACCCCCAGTGTCTGATGTGAGTTATAACACAGCATACCCAAGGCCAAACTACAGCACTTCGTATTATGCTGCACCAACACCGTATTCATACGCGTATATGCATCCGGGTACCGGAATAGAACTCCCACCTTCCGATAGCGATTCGTATCCGTCGCAGCCATCGGATTCGTTTGAGATATTTAGCGACGAAAACCCAAATGCATGTTCAGTCATGTGATGATGATGATCAATGTTGAGTGAAATTATGATATATTTTGGACGTTATATGGATATTGAACTTTTACTATTCGTATAAATGAATGGGGGATGCTTTTGTGAAGCAATGTACATAAGAAAAAGGAAGATTGTAGTTAAATTAGGGCAAAATAAGGAAGGCTTAAGAGGCCTTGGAGTGGTTGCCGGTGTGTTTTGGTGTTTAGCTTTTTGTAGTACTCGTTTTAACCTTATTACCCTTTTAAGGTAATTGGTTTCTTTTTTTTCTTTGGAAAAAAGTTGTACTGAATGCCTAGTTGTTTGGAGGCCATTCTCTTCTTTTCTTAAGTGGAAGTAGATATGGAATTTTGGCTTTATTTGAGGGCGATTAACGACATAATGAGATGTTATAGGATATTAAACACGAATGCTTGGACTTTGACCAATTAGAATTCATGAATGAACCCAATTAGACATGTGTCATGGGCATTTAAGCATAATAAGAGTTTCTCTCAGTTGTAATGCTGGATTGTTTGTAGCCAAGTAGTACCGTTTCTGGAGTGTAAAGGTTATTTTGATTGATTCAGAATTGTGGGAGATTAAATTAAGAAACATATGTTTAAAGGAGATCTAGATTGTGAAGTGGGAAAAATGAACTTACAAAGTGTCGGGGTGCTGGATTTTGCAGCACCTTTTGAAAAATACTAGTCAACTTATAATTGTTATTAAATGTTTTAAACAAGATGACAAAAAACTGATTAATTAAAATTGTAATTATAATGCAAATTACAAGTTAGTGGAATAAGCATACAACTAAATATACCATCTGTCTCTTCCCTCTTGCTTCTGTGAAGGGGCGTTGGGGACTCTCTGACAAGTACTCTTTTCCTTTGGAAAGGAAGTATTTTTATTTATTTCATTCATTAAAACTGTCATTCGAGAGTGTGAAGGACTGTCTTCTCTTCAATATCACTGAGCCCATATTGCTTTCTCTTTACATTTTACTCTTTCTGTGTCTCTCTTTCTTCCTTTATAGTTGTTTTATGCAGAACAGAAGTTTGCACGCCAGCTTAATTGCATGAGCTCAGGAGGCTAAGCAAAGGAAAGGTTGTACGATTCCATCAATAATGCATGTAGCTGCTGCCACCCAGTGTGCCTTTTCGTTCTTTTGAAGTTATCTCTCTGGAATCAGAAATGAATCCATGCACGAAAAGCAACAAAATTAATTATGCATCTTCACGATCTGGTCAGAAAGAGAGTTAATTCAATTCAAGTCTATTTTACTTCTGTTTGACTGTCACATTGACCTAGCTGGCTAACACTGTTTGTTTTATATCTGCTGTCAAATAAGTGCATTGCTTTCTCAGCATCAATAAACGAAAAAAAAAAAAAACAGAAAAAAAAACAAGTGCTTTCTCCGCAAACCCACCGGGAGAACCTGAAGTTACTAGGTTCTATAGGTCAACATGCAGGAAACTAAAAGGTTGATGGCTACTGCAGCTGCTGATTATCGAACAATATCTCTTTATATGAAGAAGCATATATCATTCCTCTTCATTAAATCTTGAAAAATAGAAAGGAAAGGAATATGTGGACGAAAAGTTTTTCTACAACTTCCATCAGAAGTTGAACAATTGAAGACCAACACCAATGAGTTTTTTTTCTTTTGATTATACTTTCTAACGTTATCTAGAAAGCTCTGGTCTTGGGGCTTATATTCTCTTGGCCACTACAACTAGAAGAATTATTAAAGAGACCATTTTGAAATTCCAACCACCTCGATAGCAAAGGGAACCCTATATTGCTTTATTCTGATTCTTCGCTAGGGTGTGTGTGTGCTCCTTTTTTCGGCTAATTGTTTCTGAAAAATATAAATTTATGGTTAAAGGTGTTCAATGATTCAATGATCAACTCGGCAGCTAGTGCCGATATTGAAGAAGGTTTGTTGAACGTGATCTCTTGGGTCCCCTAGTGGCTAGTTCTGTGGAGAAATTTTCCATTCACAGTTCACTTATTGCTTTGTAAATATCACAGGGTCCATAAACAAAATTAATTATGCTTCTGATCCTTTTTAAAATATATATGATCAAATAAAAGAGAATCTCTATCCAGAAGCAATTAATACATCCATTCCCCCGAAATCTGAATTCAGTCAATTTTGATGTCGGTTTCCATCACAATTTGCATTATGGCATGCTCATGTTCATCTTTTTTGAAGCAGTTTCCATTTATCAGGAACCTGATTCCTTCAATCCAAATCCTGCACCTTCTTTGCCAAGCCTCCGGAATTCTCTTAAAAATATCAGTACCCAAGTAGCTCTATAATTCAAAACTATGTTTGAAACTACTGTATGTTGACTTAATTTTAGAATATAATAATTAAATATTTACTAAAAAATTATTTTTTATCATTTATTCCTTTTACTTACACTTAATTTTTAGTTAATATCTGAATTTTGAATATGCTCTTAATACAATGAGGAGACATTATTTTTTTAGTGTTGATATTTTGAGTCAAATGTCTACAGAGATAATATCTATATTATGTTTAGTTGTGTCGAAATTTATTTAATAACAAACTTATAAGCAAATATAAACAATCTTTAAGGTTATAATTATGATGATTATGATCATAATCTTATAAACAAGATGCCTGTCCCCAAAAAAATTGCAGGCGAATTGTCTAGAGCTACATGCCCTATGGCAAAGAAATTAAATTGGGCAGATGAAATCAATTCTACCCACTCACTGTCCAAATGGGAGAACCTTGATTTGTGTTCCAAACTTAAATTTTTAATCTCAAAATCATATTGGAAACAGCATAAAAAGTTGAACCCATTTCATTATTATTATTTATTTATTTAGTTTGCTTTAGATAAGAGAGACAAAGCCATCAAGAGTGGTGCCAGATTCAAACAATGATGACAAATAAAAATTATAATATATGCCATACTAGAACTCTTTTAATTTTGTTAACAGTTCGTGAGCATTGGAGACTTGTTTGACTGCTCGGAAAATGGAGGAAAAGATTCCGGAATCTGGGTATTCTTGCTCGCTTCACTCATCCTCGTACCAATCATATAATAAAAGATGCAAGATCGATTAATATTCTAATTCACTTTGTTATTTTATTGGTTATTTGATGTAGAAAGGATCTTCTTTTTTCGATCTTGAATTCTTTGTGAAACAAAGCTTGAGATGAGACGATGAATAGCTCTTAATCATCGGGTTTGATGATAAAATATTCAAATTAGCAATGCAATTAATAATTTAATTCGATGTACTAACTAGTTAAGCATCTTGCATGAGACAAGCAGATCTTGGCAAAGGAAGCTAGCATTATCACGTAGCACCTAGAATTAATGCCAGAAATCAGAAATATTTGAATGCATGAATGCCTACTAAATGAACTCAAATTCAACAATGGGGATGCAGAAACTATACTATATGTGTATCATGTTACCATATGAAGTAAACCATTTGAATTTTTTTCCTTTTTTTCTATTTACAATTTGCAGATATTCATGAAACTAACAAACATGGGAGACGGATGGGACCTGTACATAGTTGTTTGACTGCTGAGAAAATGGAAGGAAAAGACTCTAGGATGTGAGTAATATATATTCTAGACTCATATATAATCCAAGAAAAAATAGATTCTCTACCATTCTTTGAACCTGTGACACAATCAAAATTTATCTATGTTGGTAGATAATTAGAGACCGAAAATAAAACGCAATACCTTGGGGCTTAAACGAATAAACTTGTTTGTTCATCAAACAAGGAAGCCTCATAATTTGTTTATAAGCATGGTAATAAAGTAAAAATTTCTTCGAATATATGCATTCCTATCAGATATCAGCTATATAAGTTTCCTTGACATACTTTTAGTTTCATAGGATTGAAGAAATTTGATTTCAAGATGACAAGAAATGTTGAAGGACTTTGTTGATTAAGATAGAAACATATATTTATTTTGATTTATTTAATTTGTAATAATTTACACATAATTTTTGTCAAATAATAAGTAACATATTTTTATTTAATATATAAAAATAAGAAAAGAATACAATTAATTATCGAACTTTTTTCATAGTACATTAATATCTTACAACTCTAACCCTAATTTTACTGTTGATTAAGATAATTTTTTTTTGACGTTATAATTTTATTATATATTTATAAAATATATATATATATATATATGAGTATTTTGGACTTGTTTAGTACACTAGATTAAATTGTACTGATTAAATTATTTGTATAAAATAAATTTAATGACATATTTAATTACAAAATTAAAAGGATTGGTTTGCATTATTTTTTAAAATAATACAAATAAAAGTGTACATAATTGACCTATGTCCACCTAAAGGTTTGCTCTATACTATTATTTTGCTCACATCCACCATCACCGCTAATATTGGCCATATTAGTCATCATAAATATCTACTATTCGATTAATGAAATTTTGAATTAATGAGCACACTGTCAAATTGTTATATTTATAATTTACGCAACGAAATCATTAGCATCATCTTTTGATTGATTATTTATTATAAATTTTAATTTTAATTTTTAATTAATAAAAAATAAATATTAAATTTATGGCAAATAATTGTTCGAGCCATAATAGTAATGATTTTATTGTGTAGAGCAATTAATAAAAATTCTAATGAAATGAATTGTGACCCTTTTTAAGTGCTAAGTATAAGAACACTTGAGAACGAGTGGAAATCATAAACTTCTAAATAAGAGTAATTAGTGGTTGTTTATCAATTATTTTAGCCTTTTAGCTACTGAATCATTAAAATTATGTAGAAACTAACCTTCCAACACATCCCTCAACCTCAGTCTGCCACTATAAATTAATATCACTCAACCTATTAGTTTAAATCGTCTCCGAACACTCAAGTCTCGCAAACCATAATAAAAAACTAATGGCTAGCTAATACTTTCGCCATCTCCAACCTAGTGCTTTTCGTAATATTATTGCTGTTTAATCACTTAAGTTGCTTGGTGGAGACTAATTATCCTCCGTGCTGGCCGAAGTCTCCGCTGCCCGGAAAACCAGTATGCGCAGACGACGTGGACTATCTGCAGCTCCTACAGAACGTAGAGCATTTAGAAGCAGACTTCTTTCTGTGGGGAGCATTAGGGTTTGGCCTCGACGATATTGCTCCATGGTTAGTCGCGGGTGGTCCTTCTCCGATCGGAGCCAGGAAAGCTAATATTAATTCTATTACCGAAGCCATTATCACTGAACTGGCTTGCCAAGAAGATGGACTTCTCAGGTATAATTAAATGAATACAACTAAATAAATTAGTTTGAATTCTTATTCCATTTCGGTTTGTTGATCTAGGGCGTCAAAGTCGAATTTTGGATAGATTCCAAGGCCACTTATGGATCTGAGTTCTTCCAACTTCGCATATACCTTTGACGAAGCATTTGGTTTCCCCCTTGATCCACCCTTCGATCCTAGCCGCGACAGCCTCAGTTACATGCTGGGTGCATACTTGGTGCCGTCCGTCGGACTGGCTGGCTACACCGGTCTAAATCCTTGCCTTTGTGGCCATTTATCAAAGAAGGTGAGTAAATAGCTTCATCTCTAGATTGATAATAACGATAAAGAATACCTGATATCCTTCGTTCTTCGTGCTTTTCCTTTGGCTAAGACGTAGTGTAATTCCTGTTCAATATTACAGGGATTTTAAAGATGAATAACGATCGTCTTCTAATCTTTTAAAAATTTGTCGTATATGTCATCCATGTTCTATTGACGAGGGTAATAACACTCCATGTAATTAACACAAACAAAGGCTCTATTTTCGGTCCTATTAAGTATATTAAATTTCTTACTATAGACCTCCTCAAAGTTTTTTTTCCTTTTTCTATAATATTTCTCTCAAATTTTCCGCAGTGTTTCTCAAAATTTTAGATGCAAGGCATTAATTGGAAAAAGGAAGAGTTAGAGCCATAGAGGACTGTAGTCACTGTACGTTCCCACTGCCAATTCCTTAATTTCCGCCTAGCTATCTAACAGCAATAACCTTTGTGCAGCTCATGGCAGGACTCTTAGCTTCTGAATCTGGGCAAGACGCAGTAACAGGAGTGTATCTCTATCAGAGAGCCGAAAGAACTGTAAAACCATACAATTTCACAGTTGCAGAGTTCACAATACGCCTTTCACAACTAAGAAACGGACAGGGGAAGTGTGGGATTAAAGATGGATGGGCTTTTCGTCCCACTTTACCTAGGAGCTGAAAATCGAACTCATAGCAATATCTTGTCCCTTAATTTTGGTTAAATTACCCATCCAAGATCTTCGGTGGAAATCCTGAGGGTCCTTTACCGAACTGGCAACGTGCACATACCCGGCGGTTTCTAGCGTTTTGGATTGTATAGTACGAAGTTTGATATGGCGTGTTAGTGGTACTTGTGGTCTAGTACTTTAGAACTGTACAATAAGGGAGGTCTAGTACTTTAGACTGTACAATAAGGGATTGACAAATAAACATCTGGTTAGTGGCGTATACACAATGTTGTATGTCGCTTCTTTAGCTCTTGTTTAATACATGAGTTTCAGGATTCAGAACGTGACATTTTCATTCTACTCCAATTACTATACGCAAAGAATTGTTGAGATTAATCACCTTAACTGAGCCAAATCTAAATGGCGACAAAATAACATTTGGACAATATTGAAGATGAAATTGGCAGATCCCACAGTGCCACATACACCCATGAGATTGTATTATAAAGATGAAGATCCACAGACTAGTTTCGAAAGAGCAATACGACCTTTTTCCTACAAGGTCAGAAGGAACAGCTCAGTTTCATTTCATTAAATGAACTCTTATGGGAGATGTCATTGCTAATGTCAATATGCAAATCAATAATATTGAGGCCTTTTATGCTAATTGCTAGGAATTATATTTCCCGTCTCTTGGACAACTTTAGTAAAGGGAGAATGGAAACTTTAAGTTCATCATTTGCGCAATGTCTCAAATACAAGAGGAAAAATCAAGACTATCCAGATCCAACCATAGCAATAAAAACCAGATCATGACCATATGTATCAAGTTCAACATAGAAGCACTAGACATAACTTAGTCCAAAACCAAAAATTAACTTCAACATGGTCTGCAAAAATAAACTAGAAGAAATCAGTCATTGCTACCACATCCTCACTCTTACATAAGGAGCAGAAAATTGCTTAAGACACGAAGTCCCCTCTGATGGAACTCATTGTCGGATTTCAGCCTTCTTTTTTTGCCAGAGCCTGTCAAGGGCGCTGTCACCATCACCCTGCAAGGTAGAACCAACAAATCAACAATATGATTTAGAACATTTAAAATTTAAAACATAATATCAACAAACTTATGAAAGCATCAATGAAACTTTCTCAAGACAAACCATCACCCTGCTTAACACAATGCATGACGACTAGTATATCAGAAAGAGACTTGTAACAAACCAGCAATAAATCAATGCTTCAAAATCTTGCTTGAAAATCCTGCCAGATTCTTAAGCCGATTATTAAAGCTCTCTTACCCACTGCAATTTACAAATTTTCCTTGTTTCCATATCCCCGTGCCTTAAAACATGGATCATGGACAATAGTTCCATAACAAAGGCTAATGCAATTTTGTTCCTATAAATCATATTAAAGAAATAACCATAGTTGAAAACTAATAAATCTTGCCCACAAGATGTTGAAGATATAGATTATCTAGGACAAACTAAGCAGATCACCGTGTAGAGGAGAGAGACTAGTAAACTATAGGCATTTTCAACTACTTGTGTAGTGTGACGGGTGAAAATCGGATAGACAATTCTTCCAACAAACAAAATAATAACACACGACTTCATTTTCATTTTTGGTCATGTATGCATTTACAAAATTAAGAATACAAACAAACAAAGTAACCAGAATTACAACAAAACGTACTGACTCAAACTAATCCACTTCTCAATAAACTTAGAAAACTAATACAAGCACAACAGCAGGCAGTCACAAACAAAACGTACAAGCACGCGCTTAAGACTGGGGCAATATTGGCTTAAGAACATTGAGATATTCAAACCTGAGCGCGGACAAATCCACAGAGAGCAAAGGTAGTGAATTGGCCGGTGTAAATGCCATCAGCATCTAAGTGCCCAATGTTGATCTGGACTGAGGCGTGATCCTTGGAGGTGATCAGCCTGTTGGTAGCAGAGCTGCAATGCCAAATAAACTATGAATGAATTTCAGCTCGTTACCAAAGGAAACTACGCTGTTATTAGCATACGTACCATTTCCTGGGGATGTAGAGATCCATGTTTTGACCCTCCTCGTTCTGCATCTTGGCTGATTTTTTTTTTGCTTCCGGGAAACACTAATCTCAAAACAAATTTACTGCTGTCAAAACCAAATTGAAGCAATAGCGCTAACCTGAAAGGTAGAGAAATTGAGATAGAGAGAGGAAATAGAGAGTACCAGGAAAAGGAGAGACTGCAACTGCGAAGCGCTAAGGAGATGAAACGAAGCTGCTTGTGGATGTTTATATATGTGTCGCGTCAAAACCCTAATAGCAATTGATGGACGAAAATGCCCTGAAAATATTGGGTTAAATGACCGTGGCTAGCGAAACGCTGTCGTTTCTTGTTTGAAGGAGATCAGTAATACGTCGTGCTTTGTGTGTATATATATATATATATATATATATACAGGAAGGATTTTAAATATCCCATTATTTTGGCTTTGTCGGCCCGCCTCATTATTGAAAAATACTCGTTCTACCTTCCAATAACCACCAAAATCACGATAATATCTCTAAGTGTATTACAACAAGTGTGCGAGGATGAATTCTAGTAGTATGAGCCGGGCCAGCCGGGCCACACAAACTTGTGAGTTGGGACGCAATCGACCCATTAATAAATAAGCGGTTCATAAATTTTAATTATAGTAGACTATGTTGGATTAATTCGTAAGTTAATTTATTAATTTTTACTATTTAATTTAAAAATTAATCTTTAATTAATAAAAAGAAGTGAGGCCTATGAGCTTAGACCAGTGACAGGCTCGACTATAAGTTTGGATGGACTCAACCCATTTAATATTTTTGATAAATATCTTAAAAATTCTTTTTAACGATAAAAATATATGTGTATTAATAAATTGTCCTATTACTTCAAATATTTTATACTGTTGATAATTTTGTCTTTCAAACTAAATATAAAATGTTTTAACTAATTTAATTATTTTTAAAAAATAAAAATATCATCCTCTCAACTATATTAAATATTTCAATTACATGATAAATTGATTATTTTATATGCATTCTTATTTGTTAAATGAAAAAATTTGAGGAATTTTTTTATTTTTTTAACACACTAGTTAAATGCATATAAATATATTAATATAATTTTAGTATTTGTTAGAATGTAAGATAAAAATTTTCAAATAATACGACGAGTCAATGAATATTAAAATAATTGTATATTTAAAATTTATCCTTCGCATAAATTAAAGTTTGTAAGATATATCTAAATTTGTATTATTTAAATTTAAAATTATATATAATTTATAACTTTTGACACTAAAATTTTTAATTCATTTGAGTGTAAATTATATAATTTTTTTAAGTTAATAAAAAATATTGTAAAAAAATACAAATGTAATCTTGACCTCAAGTGGCGGCATAAACTATTGAAGTGAATACAAAAAAATTATTATTATTATTATTATTTCATAATCTAAGTTATATAAGATTGTCTAGCACCATAAAGATGCAAAAAGAATTCTTAGCAGGCATATTGGACATGTCTTTTAATTAAAGTGTAGCATTAAATATTGGGTTTGAGTATTTCAATCAAATTTAAATTTGAAACTCAAAATTTTAAGATATTTTATTTATTATCGGTCGAACAAAATAATTTATTATCTCAAGCAATAAATTTTTATATATTAATTGTTCATACATAAATTTTTAAAAAATAAAAATAAAAATTAAATAAAAATATATAAAATTCTTAAAGAATTTATTGTTACAATTACTTTATGTTAATAACATTACCTATGAATTTAATCTTACATAGCGCGAGCAAAGATGGTATATAAATAAGATTTTTTTAATTTTTTTATTATTAATTTTATAAAATTTAATGATATAATAAAAAAATTAATTAAAAATAAAAAATTATTTTTTATCAATTGTGTTCGTACAAGAAAATATATAGACCTTTCGCAGAAGAGCAACAACTGCTTGACTGTGGGCCCCAACCGGCATCAACGGCTAGCAATAAGCCCCATGCAACAAATACATTCCTCTTCCCGCCAGCATCAATTGTCATTTTATGAGCGCGAGCGCGAGAGCCAAACGAAGGGAGTAGACGATGGAATTCACTGCCAGCAGGAATGCTCCGAAGACGTTCGCCAGGTCCATCACGTGCCTCGCGCGTGTAGGCAACGAGATCGTCGTTCAAGCTTCTTCTTATCAGGTAACAGGTCTCTTCGTTTATCAATTTCCTTCAACAGTTTTCTAATTCCGCTGTTATATTCGAGCACCTGATTTGATTTGATTTGCTTATTAATTCGTACATTTTCTGGATTTGAGCTCATCAGACAGCGTTTTTGTTTAGTGATCGAGTAATCTATTGGCCGTAGTTAGGATTCTATGTTCATATCAAGGTTTCGGAGAACGTAAACAGATTGGTTTGTATTTATTTATTAAAAAATTAGTAGAGGTAAAATGAAAATCAGGTGGATGAAGTACCATTGTTTGGTTCTGTTTGGTCAGAGGAATTGAACGGAAACCAACGGAATTAAAGTTTCCGAGTCTATAAAATTGATTATTTTGCTTTACGAAGAACTGAATCTCACTTGATAACGCCAAAAAGTTGCGTTCTATTTGATTTAAATCGTTCTGTTTATTACTTGATTTTCTTTTTCTTCGTTTTTTGCAGCTTGTTTTCCGCACACTTAATTCCTCGTAGTATGAGTATCAGTCTATTACATTTAAGCCCGAATTTCTTTGATGTCTATACCATTTCTGGTGCACAAGTTCAGTGTAGTGTGCTGTTAAAGGTATGATATAATATTTCATTGTTTTTAATTAGAATTGTCTGGATTTTTTTAGCTTAGCATTTGTTTTGATTTAGATTTTTTAGGCCGTTTGTGCTGTTCTTAGGACACGTACGGCAAGTGTTGATAATCTGACCGTGCAATTGCCTAATTCTGATGCATCAAAAGTGCGGTGGACTCTGAAATGCTATAACGTTATGGTATCTTTTCCTCATGTTTGTTACTGTACGTGTTGTTTATCGCTGAAATATTTCTCTGCTGATTGCTATGAGAAGTGAGAAAGCTACCTGTCTAAAGTAGACTAATTGATGGATTTGCATGTATGGTGATTGCCAACTGTATATTGCTGCACCATGGTTTACAACCAAGAGGAGAAAAGGTGGTACGTAATTAATGATTGCATGGAGACTTGCAATCTCTCTGAAGTGCTTAACATGGTACTTTGACGGTGGAGTTTAATCATAAATGAAATCATCCATATTAGGGAAAGCTATTTGTGATTATTTTGATATCATAGCACAGCAAGATCTTGTTCTGCAGATCATGAATTGTAGCTTGTTGAACTATAACTTGATTTGGGGCTGTTTTTATTATGGTGGGACTGTTTTACGGGTGAGCGCCTATTTCAATACTAATCTTCAGTATGTAACATTGGAGAGACAATGACACCCTTGCCCTGTTAAACTAGGTATTTTGGAAATTGATGTAGCTATCAGATTCAAAGATGATAAGTTTTGAATATGGACTTTGAGCACACTGCATTAATCCTCTAGTTTTTCATACTGCTCTGGTATATTATACGAGGCAATGCACAATGCAGATATTCTTTTTGCATAACCTTCCTGTGTTATTTAGTTTGATTTTCCCTTGAACAACCTTTTAATGTATCACGTCTGGGTATTATGAAAGCCTATTGGATTACTTGCAATGTTGAACCCAACATACAACATCTATCCCTCGATAGGAGAAGATTCCCAAATAACTTTGTAGTGAGGCCACTTGATCTCAACAGATTGCTTTCTAATTTTCAAACATCCCTTCAGGAGATTACTGTCATTGCTACAGAACCCATTTCCTTACCTTCTGATGCTGCAAGTGAAATTGGAGGAAAAGCTGTTGAACCGAGAAGTTATATAGATCTGACCAAAGGTAAGTATTTGTTTTTTTTCATGAAATTATACCAACCGAAGACTTTATGCTTCCATTTTCATATGCAGAAAATGACTCTACATTATACATCCAACTACGGATTGATCCAAGAGAGGAGTTTGTGCAATATACTCACTCTAGAGATCCTGTAGATGTGACATTTGGTGTGAAGGAATTGAAGGTATGGGAACTTATGCTCTGGGACGAGATTGTGCTGATATTTAATTGTGTTTATTTCATACAATCAATTTACAAAGCCTTAACCATCTGAAGAGCCCCATTACCATTTAGACACAATATTATTCTTGCTAAGAGCTGGCACCATAAATATAAATCTTCATGATGCTTTTCATAGACTAGATGAAGTAATCTGGGCAATGCAATTTACTTCCATGAGCATTTGGGATTATGCATTTATTTTTCTTTCTTTCTTTTCGAAGCTTCAGGCTTTTCTTGCTTTTTGTGAGGGCTGTGAAGTTGACATACACTTATTTTTTGACAAAGCTGGCGAGTAAGATGGTTTTCATTGCTATACCAATTTATCGATTTCGTACACACTTTCATTTAGTTCTTTTTCTTCTTCCTAAGAGTTCCACTCATGTTATGAACTTCATGGTAAACTACCAGTTTCCAGTAAATATAGATGCCATAATGTAGACTGATCATGACAAATAGTATTACTTCTAGTTACAAATTGCAATATCAAGTATCATAAACTTGTCTGTTTTGCTTACCATTTAACCTTTTTAAATGCAAAAATTACATTATCTCAAGTGTGAAAATAATTTTGCAAAATTATATATGGGGAAACAGGCCAATACTAATGGCACCAAAATTTGGTCTAGATGACGGGTTGAATTCAAGTTTTGATGCTACACTCGTACTTGCAACCATGCTGATATCATAGCTTCCTGTAGCCAATTCCGCAGAACCTCATCAAGTGGCTTCTACAATACCTCATCAGAATGGTCACAGTAATGGGTCTCAAGCACAACAAGAGAGATGCAGAGTGAATGTCTCTGAGCACCCATCCAATCATACCAGAGTTTGGTCTGAACTTTCAGGTAAATATTCAGTATCTTTTTTAACGGTGACAATTTGTTTTGAGTCCAATATCTTACGCACTTAATTTTGCTGCAGGAAGTGCAGCAAGAAGTGGTAATGTTGTGGAAGAAAGGCAGCCCAAGTGCAAAGAAATATGAATGGCAGTGCACAGAGGGAAATCCATAGGATTAGCCCAGTGCAAACATCAAGAGATACATCTGCTGGAGAAAATGTTGCTGCAGGTCCAACTGCGTATCTGAAAAGTGGACTTAGCTCTTACTCTTTCTCTTCATACTTATTGTTGTGCATCTTTCTAGATGAATTTCTGTGTCTGCATGCTCATGTTTGTGTGCCTTTCTGCAGACTGACTGCATGCATGCCCCAAGTTCATGTGTCCTTTATTCTTGCAGGAAATTTGTCAGCTTAAAGTTTTATAGGCACTGTTTGAACTGGATATTAGAGCATTGAATACAGATGCAGGGTTAAGTGTCAATATTGTGCTCAATTGTGGAATATTTTTGTTATTTGTTTATTGGAAGTAAATCAGGAACAAGAGGCAGGGTGGGAGGTAAAGCATAAGGATCTCTAATGTGTGGGATGTAACAATGAAAAATTGCGACTATATTTCTCATTCCTTTTACTGATTATTTTTATTCTTGTCATTGTCTTTTGCCTTCTCCTCAATGGAAATTGAGGATACTGTAGTTACCCTATATAATCTAAACCTTTTTTATGGTGGTTAGAATGACTTTGTTTGCATGAAACACAATTCTTGGTGACCATGTTTGACTGCAATTCCTTGACAGTTATATTAGCTTCCATCCTACAGAAAATAATCAAGCAGAACAAGCTCAAGGTCAGTGACAGGGCTAGTTATTTTTGTTCAATTTTAGAAATTGTCACTCCTGCAGTAACTAAAATTTTTGCTACATTTTGCACTCAGATAGGTCTCAAATTAATGGTCAAGGTATTTCACGACGTCATCCTAGTAATTGGGTAGATGCAAATGAGGATGATGACGAGGATCACGTGGATGATCAACTGTGTGTGGTGTCAACTCCGCCATATTACAAAAACAGTAGCATCGGTGGATCCCTTTGTCTTGTTTCTCTTTGAGTGAAACGTTACTAATTTCAGTAGTTCTGCTTCTTTTGTCGCTTTTCTGTTAGCGAGCATCACTGTCTGGTCTGAAATTACCTTTATAGTAATTTATAACTCAGTGGCCCTACTTTCATAAGACTGTGTGCATCAGTTTGACAGAAATGAAATCACTTAATAAGTTCATACTACATTAAGATTGTAAAGCTTTTAATAAGAAACACTACAAGTAATTAAAAGGTTTAACCACAAATGCTGGCAGTAGTAGTTTCTTTAGGGCTTATGTTAGGCTAAAGTGTCAATTGCAGTGAGTTGCAAACCTTCCATACTCTGTCTTCTCTAAGCACGAACTAATTTATGCATAAGAATAGCTTTTACTGTCAATATCACAAATTTTAGATGATATCGTATTTTTAATTGTCATTTATGTTTTTCACCCTAGTAGGATATTTTGTGGACCCAATTTGAATAGTTGCTTTTCCATTTACCTCTTTTAGCTATCCACCAAACATATTTATTGGATCCAACATGACAATTAATAAGGTGTCTTAAATAATTGTTTAGTTTACCTTTCACAAAATGATAATATTTAGGCATAACATGTTAAAGGAAATTGGGGTGGGGAGAAGCTCCCAAGGTTGGGTCACAGGGTTGGTGGATGGTTCAAAACTTATGTGTGTGAGAACTATTATAGATATATCAACTGATACTTCAAATGTAGGTTGTTTGTTATCAATATGTAGTAAATAGTAGTTTTGATTTTTATTGTATGTTCTTTTTCACTAAATCATAGTGTCCTAGATATAGATTTCCAAACCAAGACCCTTTGTTCACCATTATAAGTAGCCTCTACTAAACTTCTTGGGATAGAATGTTAAGCATAAGTGTGCGATGTATTGAGCTTGTATACTGCACTAGTGTGAAGAAGATTGATGTGTGCTGTAAGTGATGGCCACAGAAGGCATGCAGAAGATTGTTAGTAAAAATTGGGGCTTTGCTTTAAGGATACCTCATTGATGAAAAATATATGTAATGACCATTCTCCATCAGTATAGCAGATGGTATCTAGAAGAACTCTAAGAAGATTGCCTTTCAATGCATCATGATTCCACTGAAAACATCTCTAGAATATGGGAGGACACTGAACTGAGAAGGATGGGAAATACCAATGTTACCGAGATCCAAATTATGAGTCATCAAAATTGCGATATAATTGTAATATCTCAGCATAACAGTATATTAGTAACATTCTGAGTCTTTAATTGGTGAACAAATATGATGTTACTCGTATCTAAAAATTGTTCTTGTTTAGGTATCAGAACGGTACCGTGCTCCGACTAGATAAAGGTAAACATGGCCCAGTTGAAACAATTTTAGCCTCCTGATGAAGGAGTCATATGTGGATTCCTGACTTCTTGTTGGATTTTGTTGATTGAAGAATTATTAATATCTATGGATGGGACCCATCAAACTCATGGGTTGAACGTTCTCTTATGCATGTTAGCATGATCCCTGAACAATGCTTACGTGCCAGCATGTCATATTTCTTTCGTGGTAGGTTTGGAATAATTCAGAGTTGAAACAGACCACTCATGGATTTTTGTGTTGTTATTTTTGCAGTAACTGGCGAGGTCCTTTGAACCTGTTAACTGCCATTTAAAAAAATAGGGACTCAATCAATCAAGGATATCAGAGGCCATATCTGCAAGGCCAAAAAGGTTAGAACAAGTTCCAGAACTCCTAACTAGTTTGTTCGCGAATTTAGAAATTTACGGATATTATCAGAGAATGTCTTCCCCACCTTTTGTCGTTCTTATTAATTTTAGAGATTTTTAATGATTAAACATAGAAAAAGCTTTTAATTTGCAAATATATATATATATATATATATATATAAAAGGATTTTTGTAGAAGAAAGATTGTTAGGAGACAGCTGGCTTGTGGAAGTTTCCGGTTCTGGAACGCGCATACACCGTCAGGTTTTCTGTGTTGGGCCCCCACCTTCAAAACGGCTACTATGTCTACGATACATCGACTGGTATTTCTTATGCCTTAACTCCGTCCAAAAATATTTCCGATAGTTTTTTTTATTTTTTATAATAAGTTATTAATTTACAAGTTTTTATTCTACTACCGTAAAAACTTGAAGTTTTAATGAACTCGTACTGTAATTATTTTGTTATATATTTGGCACCCAAATAAATAAACAATTAGCGAAAAAAATATATATATTTGGATCTATCTACTTAACGATGGTAGTTGAGATGGCAACCGGCTGTTATGACATTATTGCGGAGGCTCTTGTACAGAGATAAAAACAAAAGACATAAGTTGACGTTACAACCAATAACAAACGGCCACAGTAATTAACGGTGACGGAACGGGTTTAATGAAAAAATGGGGATTAGGCGGCCAGATGGAAAAGAGAGGACGTGTTTCGGGTGAGAGATTCTTTGGACGGACTTGTTGTGGGAACAGGTGCTAACCCTAGATGCCGTCTTTCTTCTCCTCTTCTTTTATTTATTTATGTTTTTTCTTCTCTCTCTTCATACCAACTGAGTAAGAGAGAGACATATGACATATGGACGAATTGGTCAACTAATTGTTCCTAACTCAGAATTAATGATTGTGCCCATTCTTTTCAACTTATTTACGAGGCTGCCTTAGTTAATTCTCTCTGTCTTTTGACTTCAAATAGAGAATAGGGTTCCTCCCCTTCTAAGTTGTAACCCACTCGTTGTGGTTTTACTTTCCCGCATTTTACACCAAATGCTCTAAGTCAAAGCCAAATTTGCAACAAATGACTCGAATTATCAATAAAATTGTTATAAAGGTGTGAAATTAATATTTATAATTTTTTTGAAACTAACCAATTTTAATGAAGAGTTTATTCAAAATTTAAATAAATTATTTAATATTATAATCTAAAATTTTATTTTTAAAATAAATGATTTCATTAAAAAATAAACTCTTATTTATCATTAGATGATTTCTCTATTGTAGTATACTTTATTAAAAGAAGATAATAAATATTTTAAAGATTAATTTAGTTATTACTTCTAGAAAATAATTGACATTCATGCACCATTAATATGTCAACATTTTTTGGTTAATAAAAATACTTTTAAATGTGAAAATGACCTTTGATTTTAAAATTTAGAAGAGAATATGCTATCTTCAATATTTCAACCATCGCAATTACATTTGCAAGTTACTATTTTTTTTTTTTTTTAAAGACCGAAGGAGCCAAGTAACCCAATATTGCAATATTTTCAAATGATTAAGTAGTGTCTGCGGCCGTCCATGATCTCGTGTTCCAAACCATGCCCAATGGCATTCACGTAATATATGTGCAAAGCCAATGTCAAATTCTTACCATAGCTCAGTTATAAGTCCCAACTGGCCCTTAGCTGTTGTCTTCAGCAAGACTCCGATTATACAACTCACAAAGTCTCCTTCGCCTCACTCCCACCTCCAGCAGCAACAAAGAAGAAAGAACGAGAAGAGAAAAGAAAGAATCACTCGAGAAATCAAGAAAGAAAAGGAGAGGGATAAAATGGCCAACTTCTTCAGTTATTGTACATTCATCCTCGTGATTTGTGCTATGGTTTTCATGATGAACTCGTCATCCACCGTCGATGCTAGCGGAGACTACCAGCACCACCTGGGTTGGATTCCCAGCGGATCATTGGCGATTGAGGAAGAGGAATTTGCGCTGGACTCAGAGATCAACAGGCGCATTTTGGCCACCAGCAAGTACATCAGCTACGGTGCGCTGCAGAGGAACACTGTACCCTGCTCTCGACGTGGCGCATCCTACTACAACTGCCAGGGTAGCTCCCAGGCTAATCCCTATCAGCGTGGCTGCAGTGCCATTACTAGGTGCAGGGGTTAATTTCCTTTCTTTTTCCTTCTCTTTTGGAAATGGGTTTGATTGTTATACACGGAGGAGGAAAAGTCGGTGATGGGTCTTTGTTGTTATTGATGAAAATACTATTGTTATAATGTTATTATATTTGGATGTCTCTTGTAAAACATAATTCTAATTATTCTTTTTCTTCTGTTTTATTTTTCATTTCCCCTTTTTATTTTGTTTTCGTGCTATAATATGTTATATGGGCAATGGTTGTTTCTAAATTTTATATTTTCTTTGCTTATTTTTGTTGTTTTGGGTGGAGAGATCCCTGGTTCTGGCTCTTAACTGTTTTGAAGTTTCTGGGTTTGTCTCTGTAAAATAATGCATTTTGTTGCATGATTCTTTTGCATATTATTGGTCATATCTTCTCGTATGATTTGAACTTAGAATCCACTGCTGTATTCTGGGGCTATTCCAATTTTTTTCCCTTAATTTAGGTATGGTGGGTTTAGGTTATTCCATCCTCAGTTTTAAAAATTGACAACTCCTGGCTTTAGCTTCCTTGGCTTTTCCTTCAATTTGTCAAGGAAAATATTATAAACGAAAGAAGGCGAGCAAATGAAATGTAAAGGGTAAATGGGCAATAGAAAATGTTAAGCAAAGTTGCAATTCTGAGTTGTCATCAACTTAAAGAGAATCAAAAGAAACTTGTGCTATGAAGATAGTATTCAAAAGTAATATTCCAACGGATTAAACAACAAAACTAATAATTGATAGTACGATTTATCCCTTTTGAGGGGGGATAAATGATGGAGGGAATTCATTCAAATTTCCATGTATTAAGCATGAAACGACACACCCGTTAGCCAAGGCAATCATTAACTGTCGGTGAGTAATTTAGGGACTCTTCAGGAAAATGCAAGCAAAGTATAATTGCAATTCCAATATTCTTATTGTCATCCCCAAGAATATGATCCTTCCTTTTGTTGCAAATAGAAAATATGCCTTTCTTCGAGTTGAGGTAGAACTGCAATAACAAGACAATGAAATTTTTCCTATGGATGTTTACACTTCATCCACCCCACCATACCATTCTACCATTTTCGATTTGAAATCACAAACTAGAAGGTCACAAATCACTATCAAGTGTGTCTGCAATTGATTTCTTTTCCCACTTGAAAATTTTTCCATATTAAAAAATCCTTCACGTGAGTGACATGGAATGGTTGAATTATTCAATGAAAGCAATCCCATTGGCTTATTAACATATAATCTCAAAGTTGAAAAAGAATTTACAATTGTCAAATTGCCTTATTCAATTTGAGGTAATAACATTTGGTCCCAAATTTTTATGCTTTTACTAACAAAGATAAAACTTATTCATTTGTAATAAATAGGTCCTTGAAGAGTGAACTCTATGGAGCCTCTTTAACATACCTTTTAATTACATGCTCTAATTGATTAGATTTCACAAGTATAAGAGTAATTTTATCATTTTAACATAAATTAACAGTAATTCAGGTTGGCATGTCATATTCATGTTGTGTCAAATAAAATATAACTTATTTTAGATGAATTCGAATTGTTTATCATATCAAATTTGTGTTGTCTAATGCTGTAGTAACCTAAGTTGTCACTCTCAGTAGGCACAGGGACTTGGTTGTTACAACTTACAAGCTGACAAACTGTATTTTTGTTTATAAAAATATAAAACACAAGGATGCAGATCATACCAACTTTTATCTTCTTTAGGTGGCATTTTGATTGGGTTCCTCGTGATGGGCCCATCACAGCCTTACATCTAAATCATTATCAGATCAAAAGTTGAAAAATGGGCCCATTTGCAAAACATGAAATCTACCGAAGGGCCGTCCAAATCGCGCTTTTGCTGGTTTTAGAATCTTTCCTCTGCCTTTCGTGAAAAGTTTTGAATCTCAAATAGTGGAGGATGTCATTTTGGTCCCTAAATTTTACAAAATCATACTTTAATCACTTTATTTGGTTAAAAAAATTCTCTGATGTTTCATAGTTTATCCCTCTCGAGAATGCAGAAATGGAAGAGCAAATGAGAGGCCATCACTTCGGCATTCACCTATCGTAACTTGACCGGGCATTAACTGAACTGCTGATCCTCTTTGCAGCATGCAGTTTCTATGCAGATTCATGCTTATAACTATCTGACTGAATAAACAAATGCCATTCTTTTTGCCCTCGTTCCTGCCTATCCCCGTAATCATTTTGTCATCAGCAATGGTGGACTATTGATGCCATGGTTGCGCTGTAATTCTTCAGCAATGCAGAAGCATATTTGACGACATGAAGCTCGCCAATAAGGAGATCTCTAGCCATTTGCTTCTTAAGAGCAAGTCTTTTACGCGTTGAAGGAGAAGTAACGGCTCCAGCAATTGTGTCAACATATGTCAGAATTTAGAAGAAACAAAAACATTGTATACAGAGGAGGACAAGAAAACACTACGACAAAGTTTTGTTGATACACCCTCTGCAACTTCACCACACAAATGACTATAACTACGATTAATCAGATAGCTTTTATCTTCCTTTTGGTAAAACGAGAATCCTATATATTCATGAGTTCCAAGTTCATAATAAAGTCGGTGATCAGACAACTAACCAACGAGTTGCTCGACTAATCAATTGGTGTCTCAACTAGTGAATAAGTTGAAAGTTTTCCAGTATCTAACTTGATAGAAGCATTTTTTGCGAATTCAATCTTTAAATTGGCTCAACAATGATTCTTGATCACTGCCAAGCAACGCAATTCATCAAGAACATGCAAACATATCAACAAGAAAAACAGAACAACAATTTACGTGGTTCAGCCTGAAGCCTACATCCACGAGACCAACACAATCTGAAGAGCTTTATTGATAAAAATAAAGATTACGATCATACAGATAACATTCACAGCTACAAAACAAGCCAAAGAACTCCAAATTCGGAGGCCTAAATCTCAAGATATCCTTCTCGAAAAATGACTTGTTGATCAGCTATATCCTGCAACAGAACCCAGAAAAATTAACTGCAACAACTGAAACAACTGCCTCAATTGCCACGTCATTTAAAATCACCTAGTGCACCCCAACAAATTCTGAGAACACCTCACAACAGCATTATATTCTTCGTTTAATTGAATGATTTGTGATAGCAAGATCCAATGTGCCAGGATCTCTTGGCTGCCGTTTGTCAATGGACGCCGGGCCAGGCGGCCATCATTTTTTGTAGTTTCCGCGGCTAAACCACAGATTCTGCATGTTTTATATAATCAAGAAACAGAAGAGGAGGGTTGTGACCAAGAGAATACCAGTTCTCAATCCTATTAAACAATCAACACATAAAATACTTCGCATTTCAAGACCTTTGAAGGGTTGGTGCAACTTAAAACACGAGCAAATGCACGAAGTGATATTGGAAGACCCCTCCCTTTTCATCTCGCAGACCTCACTTCCCTATTTGATAATGAAGTCATCGGAGTAGAAAATTAATAATGATGGCATGGTTGCTGAAACATACATCTCACTGGGGTGTTGAAGTACACAAGCAAACTAAAGCGGTAATAGCCATCATGCATACCCAGTTCTCAGAAAACAAGGCATAAATTATTAATGGTGTCTCAATGGCCCTATCCACAATGTAGATAGCTCTTGATGTGTGACTGAACTTCATCTGGAAAGTTAGGTTATCAGTACATAATTACAGACCAATATACTCCCTGTTATAATGAAAAAGTAGTTTTATGTTTTAGTATCAAGAACTAGCACACCATGAGAGTTTTTTAGATAGAGTGGCTTTTATTTTTAATAGAATCAATTACTTAAAATAACTTTTGAATTTTTTTATTTTTAATTAATTTTTATTTATTAAAATATTAATAAATAATCAAAATAAAATTTTAAATTTTTTATTATTTTAGATATTATTAAATTTTTAAAAATTAAGAGGTTGGTTGCGGTTTCGCACCTTGAAATAAATATGAGCACGTGCTAGACCACATGCTAGACCACATGCAATCACCGATATATTGTTCCGTTAAGTAACTTAACTCCTAAGCAGTCAACAACTTGTCGTTGAACGCCGTTTAGCCAATCAATAACAAGCGGCTACGTGGCATAACCGCCCTTTCGCCTACGCCGCACGTTCATACCGATTCTGACGCAATTTTCTTCTTTTCCTATAAATACAGATTCCTCTAACGCTAACACCCACCCGTCATTCACCAACATCTCTGAATTCTTAGAAACGAGTTTGCGTCGTTTCCCATTTACAACAGCTTTTTGATTTTGATCATGGCCGAAGAGAATGTGCAGTCGCAACAGAACATGGTGAGTCGTTGTATTGCTGTTCTATCGTCAGGTTTATGATTCTTCTCTTGGATTATATAATGTTTGATGAGAAAACCCAGAACAGAAACGTGTTTTTTTTTTCTTTTGGTGATTCTGGCTTTTAATTTGGTCGTACAACATTTCCCAGAAGAAAAACAGAGATCAGAGGCTTTGTTTTGCCTTATACGCCACAAACGTTCTTAAATTTGTTGTATAGAAAGTTTGGTTTTTCTTTTTTGGGTAGATTTGTTGTATAAAATTTTTCCAGAAGGGAAATGATTCTCTTGCACGATGATAGAGATTGATGAATTTGTTTCTGAAAATAAGAAATTCATTTGAAGTTTTCTAATTTATTTTTCAAAAATTTGTTAGTTTATAATATTGCCGGAAACCAACCAGTGAAGTAGAGGCTTAGGCAAAGCTTTGTACACAAAAAATGTCGACAACTGTCTTGTTAAACTATAAAACGGACTTTCTTTATAGAATGTTTTGTGGGGGTTTCTTGTTTCCTCCCTAATATGAAGTTGAAGCTTACTTTATTGGTATGTAATTGTCATTTTTCAAGGCTGCTGAGGAGGAGCAGAGGCTGAAATATTTGGAGTTTGTGCAAGTGGCTACAATTTATGCGTTGATGCGCTTTGCTAACCTCTATGGTTATGCTAAAGGTAAGTCCGGGCCATTGAAACGTGGAGTTGATACCATCGAGGGAACAGTTAAGAGTGTGGTTGGACCTGTGTACGATAAGTACCATGGTATCCCGATTGAGCTCCTTAAGTACCTTGATCGCAAGGTAAGTCCTCGTTATTTTGAATTTGGTAAATTTACATTCAATCACTTGTGATAGAGACTTGTTTAACGTGCATGACTTTGAGTTTTGGACCATAATGTCCTCATGAAGTTGAATTTTGTTGATTATCTTGCAATAGTAAGATAAAATTTGCATTCAAGTGTAGTCTTTCGATCTCTGCTTACTAGCTTCATAAATTGTACTATTTCACGAGAGAATGATATGAATAAAAACATTCTAGCACAGATTCTGGTGAATACTCTGCTCAGCTTTAGTGAACAAATAATGCTGAACTTTACAAACATATAGTGATTTGGTCTTCTGGGCCCTAGGGAATATAAACATGAAAATGATGTCCGTGAAAGAGATAATGAAAATTTGTTCACACCATCGCAGGTTGATGAGTCTGTGACCAAGCTGGACAGCCGTGTGCCCCCAGTCATCAAGCAAGTCCCTGCTCAAGCCTGCTCTGCGGCTCAAATGGCTCCAGTGGTGGCACGATCCTTGGCTTCTGAAGTAAAGACCACTGGTGTGGTGGGCACTGCCTCAGGGATTGCAAAATCCGTTTACACCAAGTATGAGCCAACAGCCAAGGAACTCTACTCCAAGAATGAGCCAAAAGCCGAGCAATGTGCTGTGTCAGCTTGGCGCAAACTGAACCAGATGCCACTCTTCCCTCAGGTGGCTCAAGTCGTCGTGCCAACTGCTGCCTATTGCTCCGAAAAGTACAACCAAACAGTGCTTAGCACCTCAGAGAAGGGGTACAAGGTTTCCACTTATTTGCCATTGGTTCCTATTGAGAAGATTGCTAAGGTCTTCAGCAATGAGGTTGCTGAATCACAGCCCTTGGTTTCGGCTGCACATGAATCTGATGTTTCTGTGCATTGATATTTTGTTACTGTGGCATCGTGATTTTATTGCAAGTTGTGGAATGAAAATGGTTTCTTTCTTATATGTATTGGTAAAAATTGTTGGATTATAAAGCTTTTTGGTATTGTGGTAACTGTGTGGAGTCGTAAACATATCCGTATTGGAGCTTCTTGTTTTTTTAGTTTCTTCTGTATATTACTCTAAATACTTAATTCAATCTGGGGGGGTTTCCACAAGTGGGTCAAAAAGTAAGTGCTTTGTAGTAGCATGAAGATTATGATCTCCAATGATGAGTTATTTATGCAGATGATCTTCATACACTATGTCAAGCTTGATGCGAACATTATGTAATAATTTAATTTTGTAAATATCGTTTGTGTTATTAAAGGTGGCATAAATTGGGTGGTAGTTTTTTAATATTTTCTGGAAGTAATTTGTGAACATGATAATAATTCACATATTTATTTTAACATAAAAGCCCATAATCAATGGCCCCAAATCCAAAAATGCAGGCTCCACTAGTATGAGCCCATTCAAATGATCCGATAAATCCGCCCCGAGCCCAACACATTCTCTGGCCCGCCGAGTACTCCAGACTCAAACAGAAGAATCATCAGTTCTGTTTCTCACACTTTTCTAGTTTATTCAGTTCGTACAAACCGTATCAAAACCAGAAATTCGTGGACAGAATTCTCCAATCGCGAACCATGTCCCCTTGTTTCTTGCAGACGCCCATGGCGGCTTCAGTCCCGTCTACTTCAATTCACTCTCTTAGAAACAGCCGAAATTTCAAGACTCTTTGTTCCTCTTGTATTGGTTCCCAAAACTCGGCTAAAATTCCCATGCCACCCATTAACCCTAAGGACCCGTTTCTCTCCAAGCTCGCTTCGGTCGCTGCCAGCTCCCCAGAAACGTTTCTCAACCGTCCTGTGAACTCTGAAATGCCGCCTTATTTGGATATCTATGAGTCTCCCACTCTCATGGCCTCCCCTGCCCAAGTAAGCTCTCACTGAGCACTCATAGGAAAATAGTTTATGAACTTATTTGTTTTGTTGTTTCGTTTTCTTAAGTTTTTTTTTTTTTTATTTGGGTCATTGTTTATATCAATATGAAGTTCAGTAATTAGCTACTTAGATTGGCTGAGAAGTGATAAGTGTCTAGCTTTTGGCGCGATATTAAGTTAACAAGTTTATTTTTCTGGGTTTTGTGTGTTTTAGTGGGGTTGCAATTGCTTAAGAGTTTGTTAGAGGAGAACAAGAAATAAACTCTGGGTTTATGCAAATATTGGATTATTATCTGCATATTTTTAATTGTTTAGAAATTGAGGTTTTTGAGTGTTTGTGCAGGGTGATGTGATGTAGTGATTAATGATTTATGTGGGTTTGAATTTGCTCAATTTATGTTATTAATGTTGGTATTTGTTAAAATATTAGGTGGAAAGATCGGTTTCATACAATGAGCGTAGGCCAGATACACCGCCCCCAGATTTGCCTTCACTGCTTCTTCATGGGAGAATTGTTTACATTGGCATGCCGGTGAGAGTTCTGCTAGTGGGATTATGTGAATGAGCCTTTATGTTTAATTGAATCTCTGTCTACAGTTCAGTCATTCAGTGGAAACATATTAGCACAACTATCTAATGTGGAACCATAAATATACTCTCACGAAATAATAATTGGTTGTGGTTATTTCTAGCAATCGTGGCGGAATGTTTATGGATTCTGATGCTAATTATATTGTTTATAAGTTTCATTGTTACTGTCCTATTTTAGTCTGTTCGGCAAGTTAACCTTTTGTGTTTCTCAGTTGGTGCCTGCTGTCACAGAGCTGGTTGTAGCAGAGCTGATGTATCTGCAATGGATGGATCCCAAAGAACCAATATATATTTATATAAATTTACGGGTACAACTCGTGATGATGGTGAATCGGTGAGCTTTGCATTTGAATTCCAACAAACCTATACCCTTTTGCTTTACATTTGAAATATTGTATTTGTATTGTTTTGTATGTAATTGCTATTGCATTTGACATAGCATGCCACATAACTTATATGGTGGCCTCTCTTTAGGATGAATAAACTGAGTGAGTTTGAAGATTTCTTTCTAACATTTATACAACTGTAAATGCATAGCTGATACATCTACGAGCATGGCTATAAATATTATGGCAATTTATAAATTTTGACAGTTGGGTTTAGGATTGGATGTCTGAATGTATAGCAATTTTATTTCCAGTACATTGTTGAAAACCTGACAGTTTAATACAACTTAATTATGAACTGGCTATATTTGTAAATATACCCTAGATAAATATTGCTGTATTTTTGGTAATTTATTTTTTCCTTCTTGAGTATTCATTAGTTACTTCTTGCAGGTTGGGTTGGAGAGTGAAGGTTTTGCTATTTATGATGCAATGATGCAGTTAAAAAATGAGGTGTCTTTCCTTTTTCTTGAAATTGTTTGATTTCTCTTCTTTTCATTCTCTTGGTGATGGTAATGGTGATTGGTTAATAATGTTGATAGTGTGATGTGATGTAATCAGGATCGTGAGGTTTCTTGGCAATTAATACAAAATAAGTATTGTGGTGAAGCTAGAGATAGCATTTGAGTGGCTGCAATCTCTGTTGTTACTATTATTATAGTTTTTAGGTTTTGTGTTTTAACGAAGGGTAGATAAGTAATGATTTATTTTCTGAATGTTCCGTGAAGTTTCATTGAAGGAATGCTAGATTATGAATCTTTATGCTTCTCCTTTTACATGTTTGTTCTTGATTTTGCAGATACATACAGTTGCTGTTGGAGCAGCTATAGGCCAAGCTTGTTTATTACTTGCAGCTGGAACTAAGGGCAAACGGTTTATGATGCCTCATGCCAAAGGTATGATGAGGGTTCTTTAACACGTGATTGATGCTCCTTCTATTTTGTCTGGTCTCAAGTGTTAACTGAAATTCTGTTTCAGCCATGATTCAACAACCTCGTGTTCCGTCATCTGGGCTGATGCCTGCTAGTGATGTTCTTATTCGTGCAAAAGAGGTTAGTCGTGCCTTTTATATTGTCTCTTGGCATTTAAATGAAACCAAGAATGACAGTGAAAAGGGTAATCTTTTTAGCACGTTCTCCTTTCTCTTTTGTTCTTCATGGCGTTTTAACAATGCAGCTGATTTTGGGCATATTATGGTTATTTATTCTCAAGTTTAGAGAGGTTTAAAGAAAAACAATCCTTATAAATTTAATTATTTATGCAGGCAATAATAAACAGGGATACCCTCGTGAAACTTCTGGCCAAGCACTCTGAAAATGTATGGTTTCATTAAATCAAAAACTCTTTGTTGATGAATACAAATTACAGTAAATTAGAGAACTAACCATATGAACTGTGATTTCGCACTAGTCAGAAGAGACGGTAGCTAATGCAATGAGAAGACCATACTATATGGATGCTACAAGAGCCAAGGAATTTGGGGTCATCGACAAGGTAATTTCATGCATTTATGTTTAGATACATATTGTTGTGATGCACTACATTAGATATCATGCTTGCTTTTGTTGAATGGGCTAATGCTGGTATGCTGTGTCCAGGTTCTCTGGCGTGGACAGGAAGCTATTATGGCAGATGTTGCTCCACCAGAGGAATGGGACAAGAATGCTGGCATTAAAGTCATGGAGGGATTTTAATTTCTCTTCAGTGAATATGTATCGTTTGAAGTAAGTTCTTCTCTTCTCTCTGCATACCAGAATCATTTCATGGCGAGAGTCAAACTGTGGCTGTGCTGGAAACTTCTCTGCTCAATGCAAATTCATATGAAAGGCATGATCCAGTGAAGTCATCTTGAATAAGCTACATGTGGTGGATCAACTTGTATAAGATAGAGGATCAACATCGACTCATTAAAGTTTAGTTTATCTTCAAGTTTCGTTGCATGCCGTAGGGATCCCCAAACTGCTGGAACAAGATGGCAAACCTGATATGAGCAAAGGCTAAGATTGTCCTTATAGCTGCAGATGTTTGCATTGCAATCAGCATTTGTAGCTGTCTTATCATGAAAAATTAGTTGTTGCAATTATGACTGTGCTTTAGTTAATACAATGAAATTTACAGATGACTGTGCTTTGACTTCTGCCTTCTGTAAACAGAAGGCTAAAGAGATTGAGACTCAATATGCAGATATTTTGTCAAAATTTCCAAAATGAAAAAAATGTTAGATCTTCATCCTCTTGAAATCCTGGCCGAGATACTCTCATGGTTACCTGTGAAGTCTCTGGTACGGTTCAAGTGCATGAGCACAACATGGCTGTCTCCGGTTTCCGATCGCTTGATGCAGCGGAAGCTAGCCTGTTGAGACCTCGAAATCCTGATATCATCATCTTCTGGTCTTCTATCCTTGGACTGTTCAACATGTTTTACTGCTGAAGGTGCGTTAGTAAACCTTGATTTTCCATTGATGGTGAAATCATTCGAGCCATATCCCAGACATCTATATATGAAAATTATAGGCTCATGCAACGGTTTGGTCTGTCTAGCTCTTAATGTCGACGGGATTTTTTGTTTTAATGGAACCCATCTACTGGGATTTCCTGACTGTAATGTCGGGTTTTGGTTACGGTTCATCCGTTAATGATTACAAAGTTGTTTATGCCACTTCTGACGAAACTGGAAGTAGCTGTGGCAACAAAATTAAAATTTTGGCAACGAAAACTGATTCTCGCAGGGAGATTCGAAACAACTGTGCATTCAATGTTGAAATCGTTACTGCCGGCGTCCTGGCAAAGTGCCCTTTTGAATGGAAATATTCATTGGCCTATAATATGGAATTGTCGTGCAATTTCCGCTTTTGAGTAGGTGAAGAGAAATTCTTCTGAGGAGCAAATGGAAATCTACAATTTCTGTTCTTGACGGATGCCTCTGTTTAATCTAAACATTATGTCGAGTTATGGATGATCAAGGAATATGGAGTGCAGTAAGTTGGGAGCGTAGCTGATAATTTTCATGAAATTAAATATTGTATATTCTATAAAACAAATAATTCAATGAAAACTATTCATATAGCGAAGAATTCCAAGAAAATTATATATAAAAATAAAACAAATAATTTAATGGAAATGATCCTTGGAAACTAATCCATAATAAAGCAAAGAAGTTAATTAAAAACTACACTGTAAAATGAAAATACCATCCTCTGTCTCAATTGTTTCATCGTGGTTTATAATTTTTATTTTCTAAAAGCCCGATCCCAGAACAACAACCTGAGAGGGAGGAAATGGGCGTTACCTCCGTCTCGATCAGATTCACAATTTTCCTCTCCGTTTCTCTCACAGCTTCCACATCGGTTTCATCTTCGCTCTTCCCTTCCCGTTCTCTCAAATCACCCTCCATTCCAAAAGCTACGCCGTCTGATCTTCTCTCTTTGCTGGGTCCCACCTCCTCCTCCCACTCCTCCTCCGTCAATCCTCTCGTGGCACGAGAACTCAAATCGTGCTTCAAGTTCCTCGTCCCGTTCACTCCAAACAAACTACCAAGGAGTGAATTTCGGGAAGAATTCGGTATCAGGCGCTTCTTGAAAGATAGAAAGTTTAATAACAAGAGTCAGAGAGAAGAGAATGAGCTCGTTTGGTGGCCACCGGAACCCGTTCTTGAGCTGGCTCGGCTCGCCGTTGATTCTGGTGGAGACCCTGATGCCATTTACCGTGCTCTTGACCCTACGATGTTGCCTGTAAGTTATTGTTCATATTTACTATTATATATGCTTGCATACTGTGGACATGTAGTTACTGTTTTATAAAAACAACTGGTTTGGTCTTAAATTATGTCCAGAATTGGCTAGATGTTTATGCATTGATGGAAAGCCACTAGCACAAATTGTAATTGTAATGCTTTTGAAACATTAAGTAATTGAACTACTTTATTGTGTTCTGAGTTACTTTATGTTGAATTTATCGTGTACTGATTTGAATTGTAAAATTTGATGTCAGAAAGACATAATCATAGTTCAGTTACTGATGTAATAGGTGCCTGATGTTGAAGGATCGAAAGAAGATAGATGTCAAATAACTCGAACACCATATGGGAGACGCTTCATAAATGAGGTTAAAATATAATGTTGTACACTTGGTATTTGTGTTAATTATCTTGGTGTTGTTTCAATTTCTTCCTCGGTTTGTTTTAAGTAGATTAGCATTTTGTTTTTTGTTGAATTGCAGGAGTTGAATTCATATCTTAAGTATTTATTTGATCTTATTGTTGCTCGGGGTCCCAGTGTTGGGTTGAATGTTTCATTGAATCGATATGATTTATTTCATGGTCATCTATTTCTTGCCACAGAAACCGGAAGGCTTGGTATATTGTGAGTTGGCATCTTTCTCACTACTCCCACTTGTGTTGTTAAATTCTAAGAAAAGATTGCATTTGAGAAGGGGTTAAAAGAAGAGTAATTTGAATTGATTAATTGCAGAAGTTACTGGTTGCCAGTCAAATAAAAAAGTTCATATGTTTAACTGTTTGCTTCTCATGATTTAGTTCATTGTTATTAACATAATGTCTGTTTCGGATAGTTCTTGTGCCTTAATTTCAAAAAAATCTATCAAGTCTCCTCAATTACATGCCGTAAATTGGCAGGTTTCATGCAAAAGACTACCCAGCATATGATAAAGAAAGGTTTCCATATAATATGGGTTATTGCCAGAGAGGTAAAGTTTATCGAATAGTATCTTAAGTTTTTGTAATATAATGTCGTTCAAATCTCCTACTTCATTGGTAGTGGTAAAATTTGGTAGTTATGGGTAGAAATCACACATGCATCCCCAACACTAACTTGAGGGAAATTAACCTAGAATAGGAAAAAAACATAAAATAAAACACTAAACTGTATGATCTAATCTTGCACCTGTCAAAGAGTGAATAATTTGTCAGCCAATGTTCTTTCTTTTCGCTGAACAAGAAAGCAAATTTTGGTTACAGAGACAAATATACGGAATGTCTGGCTATGCTGTTGTATGTTTTATGTGCTAATTACTTTTCTTTTCCTTAGGGTCCAACGTGAAGTATGATGATTCAATGAACTTGAGAAATATTCTATGGCTTGCCCCATTGCCAAGCAATTCTGCCAACACTTGGCTGGCACCAGGTACTTCTGTCAAATATGCCTGACACTTCAATGTTATATCAAAAACAGTGACTTCAGTGCTTAGTATGTTGGTATCTTGATTGACTAGAAGATCAAGAAGTGTCGTTTGCATTCTTGTGTTTTTACCATCGATTTGTGAACGCTGTATATTAATGGAAAACTTTCAAGAATGTTGCTGAAAGGAAATTCAATAGATCTTCACTTCTCATTCATGATTTGTAGTTTGGCCTTGTTGTTGATGTAACAGGAGTCCTGGTTGTTCTTGATGCCCATCCTGATGGAATCATATACAGAGATCTCATTCCAGAATATGCAAATTTTGCAAGGACCATATATGAAGGTGTGGATTTTATTTGTCTTTCCTGCTCATTCCCTTCACAGAATGTTGTAGATATAGGCAATGTCTGCTCAAACTTAGTATGAGAAGCTTCAACAGAGTTTTTTGGTCCTGACCACAGACGATTTGGGGGATGTTGTGGTCGATGTCAACTACTTGAACGTGGGAAAGGTAGTTGCCGATTATCAAATTTTCATTTGCTGACACTCTCTTCTTTAGGTAAGCTTTAACTGTGCAAGCTTCATTTATTCTGCAAATTATACTCCCACATGTTTTTGCTTTTCTTTCCTTTACTTTCTTATGCTGTCGATGTTATCTCTTATGTAGGTGCTTTCTGCCTGTGATAGATAGTTTGAGCCAGGCAAGGAATAAGCGTGAAATCTGTTCAAATAATAACAGCTAACCATAGATCTCTCTACTCTTGCTGCATGTGGCCGTGGGTCTCTGAAGCATAATCCTGCTATGATTTGTTACTCTTTTAAGAACCTTCCTCATTTATACTGTATATGTATACATGACAACCTCAATGTCCCTAAATTTTCATGTTTTCACAAATGAGGACATAGTTTGTCCATTTGTGTCAACTAGTTTTTTGATTCCTATTAAAATGACCGAAATATCCTTTCAAATTCAACATTTATACGTAATTTATTTATTACACTAGATATTGGAAACTCGTTTCTTGCTAAAAAACTATCCTTAATGTAACTAAAATTTTTGAAACTTTCCACAATAAAGTTTTGTGGTAGGGTCAAAAATCAACTTAGGGTATATTTGTATATTATGATTGTTATGCTTGTATATAATTCTGAAAATATTTAATTTACTTAATTATAAATATTTTATCAATTATTTATCCACTTGTGCTTGGTAAGTTAACTCTAAGTGTTATTAAATAATCATATTAGATTAATTATATTTCAAAAAAATGACAATAATTTAGCAATTATGTAATTATGTTAGATTGATTGTGATTCAAAATCAAAAGAATATATATATATATTAAAAAATTTATAATTTTTTTATTATATTAATTAAATAATAAAATTTAATTTATTTATTTTTTGTTCATTATTATTTAATAAATATTTTCATTATATATATATATAAATTTTAGATGAAATATTTTCGTTCTATTAACTATGATTATAGAGTAGGATAATCTTAATTAAAATTTTTATGTATCTATATATATATATATATATGTATGCAAGTATGTACGCATTTATGTATGTATAAGTGTATACGTGAGTGAATATTAATTCTTACTCCACTCACCAAAATCATTTCGGGTCACACACAACTCGGGCCCTTTACAGATCATACTACTGTCTCGCCCTTTCTACATCTCCATCCTCTTTCTTTACTTCCCACCATTTTTTTTTCCTGTTCTTTTTTCCAAATATTCACTGCATCTCGTTTCAAATATTCAGCTTCTTCGCAGAAACTTAAAAAAAAAACAATGGCGGACGAAGCAGAGTTAAGCCACAAGCAGAAGAAAGAGATCGCGAAATGGTTCTTCTTAAACGCCCCTCCTGGTGAAATCCAATACGTCGCCAAAGGTGCATAAAATTCATTCCTTTTTCTTCTTCTAAGTTACTGAATTCTTTTTATTTCAATTGGTATTCTCTTGTTTCGGATCCGTTGATATTAAGTTAGTTAGTGAGCATATTTCTCCATTTTTAGCAGACTTGAAGACTGTGTTAAACGATGACGACGTGTACAACGAGGCGGCTTCTGAGTCGTTCCCTATCTATAACAAATCTCACATGATTTGCCTTCAAATGCCCGCAAGAAGCGGAGATGTAAGTCCTTCGAATAATGTTATTTTCTTTTAAAAAGGAAATTGATTCGTTATGGTTAGCGTTTCTTGTATTTGTTGTTGCTTTAAAGGAAATCAGCGGTGAGTTATTAAGTGTAAATGTCTTAGAGCTTTGATGTGTATTAGGAGGATCAGTTTGTTGTGGAATGGGTTGCAATTTTGGATTTGTATGCTAGCGTGCTTTTGTGCTATTATATGGTTTTAATTTGTTTCCCTGTATGGTTTTTTTTCTAGTTTTGAGGGGTTCATGTGCTAGCTTGCATAAGTTAGTACTGCAAGAGCCCATAGTGTGTGATACAAGTGCATTTTTAATTGTTGCTCGCTTGATTGTTATTCTCTTTTTGTTTGTGCAGGTGTTGGTAACGCCATTTGGTGAGCTTGACAAGAATGAGTATCTTGATCCTAGGACTGCCCAGGTTGCTATAGTTGACCATGTTAAACAAGTAAATGTTTCTTTTAAAGAATCTTCCTCTTTGTGTTTCTTCTGGCAATATAAAAGTATTGACTTTTCATGAACTTTTTTATTGCCCAATTGTTTATGTTATTTTTGCTAAATTGATTCAGGTATGTACAGAAGTGAGACCTGCAACTGATGAGGAGCTTCCATCCCCATATATTGAGGAATTCCGGTATGCCATATTACTCTTATCTGTACAGATGTTTTCTGCATGACTAGGGAGAATTTGAACGCAAATTGCATGAAATTTAAAAAGTATACACACAAGGGTCCAACTTATTAGATGTATGTCTCACAAAAATCTCAAGTATTTGATTCTTTCATCTTGTATCACATCTATATAGTTCAAATGTCATGAGTTCTTTTACCGGTCTCATTCTGTTCAAATTATTGCCCTCCTTGTAGACATATCTTGAAGTTTATGTTGTGAAAAAAACTCTTGGTGCTTGATTAAGCAGCAGGCGACCTTTTTTTGTTGTGTGTGTGTGTGGCAGGTCTGCTCTGGATGCAGAAATACTCAAATATGTCGGTGAAGCTTATCCTAAGGGTGTATGCTCTGTTTATTGTACTAATGGAAAAGATGCAGAGGGACCAGGATTTGATTTTGAGCTTGTTTTGGTGATTTCTGCCGCTAGACTTAGCCCACAGAATTTCTGGTGTGTGAATCGTATCAAATTATACTGTAAATTTTTCTGATGCTGTTTCTTTGGCATTGCAATTCAGTTTAGGAGATACTTAAACTATATGAATTCCTGCTTTTGTGGGTGTATTTTTTCTTGTAGTTTACTGACAATGTGACCTATTAGTTACAAAAGAGAATCTGTATCTGTTATAGTATTTTTAATCTCCAATCTAATTCTTGAATATTGCCAGCAACGGAAGTTGGCGGTCAATATGGACTATTGAATTCCAGGATGATGCACAAGTACTAGAATTAAAAGGGAAGTTGCAGGTATTTATAATGAATTTTGTGTTTTTCATGACAGATTATGACTTTCCCTATTCTGTTTCTCTGCAATTAGAATGATATGTTAATATAAACCTTTGATCAGTCCATTATTCTTGTTCTAGGTGGGTGCTCATTATTTTGAAGAGGGAAATGTGCAGCTTGATGCAAAACATGAATGCAGAGACACAACACTCTTTCAGGTTGGTTATAGCAGTTATTACATGCCAATTTAATAATGATTTTCTTTTTATTAGGTGGCCCTTTTTTTTTGTTTTTGTTTATTTTTTTCAATCTAAACTAAAGTTTAGGCCAGTTATGGGTTGTTGGCCAAGTACTTCATTGTCAAGGCATCCAATTTATTTGGTATAGATGCTAACAAACTGGAAGCCTGGTAGGTGTCAGTAGGTAGAACAAACATAAATTTGCAATAGTTCACCGAGAGAGTTACAATTCTTAGAAGATGTGTGCTTGGGTTTTTCAACGAAGTTGCTAAAAAGCATCTTGTACATGAAGCTTTTTTTTCTTCCGATATCTCAATATTTTTTATTCTTTGTTTATCCCTTCATAATTTTAATATTTGCTGTATTTCTTTCAGTCCCCAGATGACTGTGCAATTTCCATTTCCCACATCATACGTCACCACGAGACAGAGTATCTGTCATCCCTTGAGGTTCTCAATTTACACTTTTGATTTTCCAATGCTTGAGTATTTTAATTTGTACTTACAATCTTCACATTGACAGGCATCCTACTCAAATTTGCCAGATAACACATTCAAGGTACCATAGAAATTGAGAAATATCTTTCATTTGTAAATTTTCTATGTAAATTTTCTCAAACTTAGTTATAAGATCTATGCTAGGTTATTTTATGTCTAGACGAGTTGTAAAAATGTATGGTGACTGTTGCATGCCTGTTGTTTAGGCACGGAACCTTTTACCTTAGGAGGATGGTAATTGACTTAATTAAAACTCAAGACTTCCAAAAACTGTGCAGAGTGTTTGAAATTGTCCTAATAAACCACTTGGTAATGTGGTGAATTCCTGTTTCCCAGCTCTTAATCAGACTCTACCTTAGTTATACCTCTTGTGTTTCAATCTTGTTAGTACACATATTGTCCTAAGGTGATCTATTTCTATTACACTTGTCCCAAGGTGATATTTTTCTATTACTAAGTAGGTAAGTAGCTAACTCAGCCCGAACAATTTATTTTCTGCGGAATGTAATGGTAGTGCATTTTAATAGTTAAAATATAATTGTTTTATTTCTAGAGCAATCTAATGCCTATGATTCTGATGCAGGATCTGCGGAGGAAACTTCCAGTTACTCGTACCCTGTTCCCTTGGCATAATACTTCCCAATTTAGCCTGACAAGAGAAATCTCGAAAGAACTTGGAATTGACAAGTGAATAGACCCTAACCAATTTGTTGTGGTGAAAAATTGAATTAGTTGAGTTCCCTGCCGATTGATAGCTAGCTTTCTTAATATACAAATTCCTGTGAGAGTTCACTTCTTCAGTTCTTCTCTGTCCCGAGCTTGGTCATTTTCCATTTTGTCATCCTATTCGTTCCAGCTTTCAATAGATTTCCTCTCAATTTTGGTGTGTAGTTTCTGTACTTTGTTGATTACAACTTCTGTATAGCAGGAAATATTGTGGTTGACATTGGATTTTCTTCGCTGTGTTTGTGAAAGCTTTTGTAAAGTTTAGTGCCTCGTGTACTTGTGGAAGTTAGATGCCCCTGATATACGAGAGTTTGTGAATGCCAATGATTCCATTTTTTTTCACCACAGTTTCGACGCCACAACGGTGCTTAAAATCCACAAGTCAATATCAAATAGCAAATGATCTAAATTATTAGATCGTAAGTTCTAGGCTAGCTATGGCCATCAATTGGGCCTCGATTAGATTATGACCACCGCAGGTCCAAACTCTCTGGACTTACGCATCAGTCACTTCGGTTTGTATTAGAAAACGGCCTATCATGACCTCGACCCACTTCGTCAAGGAAAACGGCCCAGCTCATGAAACCACAGGCTTGCCGGGAATCAAACAGAATTTGTTTTATTATTGTCTTGTGGTCGATTATTTTTTCGTATTTCGTTCACATTTACCCTAACTATAATAGAAGCTAACCCCTAATTCCTACGAAAATGTTTCACTTTTCAATTGCTTCTCTACGTCGAGAAAATGTTCCACTAAGAGTTTACTCTGGCGGTTCGGCCACCTTATTCGTCGTGCAAGCACGATCAGTAGTCCGTTGCTGCAACGAAAATGGTGAATGAGTCCATCGGTGCTGATAACCTCTCACTTGGAAAGTTTCGGATTTTATACTTCCAACATTCGCCCGATAGTCCGTCGAACGCGCGCGACTTATCATCTGCTCGTTTTGGCATATGTTAAAAGCTTATACTTCACCGGTCTAGCGCTGTCGTTTGACTGTCGTCTGGCTGTTAAGATATCAGAATACTATCATGTTGTGCGAGATTAGAATGGTCAGTTAATGAATACCTATATGTGAAGTCGATGAAGATGAACTTTGTCTGAGTCCCAGATTAGGTATAATTTTCTGATTTAATGCATTTGATTATGTTGTCTGCCTTTTGGATATCTATCTGGGATGATGTAGCTTAGCCAAATCAAGAATCGATGTGCTCCATAAGGCATTAATGTCTTCAAAGCTTGTTCTTTTTCGGTTGGGTTATTGAAGAGGCACATTAGTGTTTTCTTCTCTACCCTTCTTGCTCAGGCTGTTGATCAGATGCCTGTTGTAGAAGTGCATCTCTGTGATGATTACTTTAGAGAATGGTTGCTTGCTGACCAGATTTATCCCTTAATGTTGTTTTCCTTTCTTTCTTCTTCTTGTGTACATTAATTGTTCTGCTATCTCTGGCGTTAGTTCACTGCTCAAAATCTTCGAGAATGAAATCTTACTTACAATATTTGCTTATTTTATAAGGGTTATGCTATCGACAGGTCGTCTTATACGAGGTTTGCAAGTCTTAAGTTTTACAACAGATTGAATGGAAACGTTTTTGGCATTGCGGCTATATATTTTAGTGTGTGCAATATTGAATACTTCATTGCATCTTTCTAGCAGTTCTGTCTTCTTCTTTCCACTTCCTGATACCTAAGATGAAAAATCATATTGATGAGTGAGCTTAGATAAACTTTTAACTTTCAAAGAGCTCTTGTTCATTTGTGACATTCGCTTTATTCTTCAGATTAATGCTTAATTTCAAGAGGATATCAATAGCTGCCTAGGTTAGTTTCTAGCTATTTGTTTTGGTCAGTAAGCTTTTAAAGTTGTTGACCTTTCGAAGGTTAACTGAATTTTTTTTTGAGATATTGGCTTTGTTATTCAAGTGATTATGCCACATAAAAACATTTGACATGGCATACATGATAGATTAGCCTAAAGCCTGGGTGGAGAGACAAAGGGGGTTCTGCAGGAAAAATAGTTACAACATAGACGCAGCCAATATACTTAATCCACATTGTAAATGAGGACTTGAACAAAATACTGCTCCATTCTTGGGCATCCATGATGTCTCACAACAAATGCCTTGGTTGCCATTCTGAACTCAAGATGTTTTGTTATTAGGAACACGTTCATCAACAAATGCATTTGAATAAACATATGTACTCTTTAATTTATGTTTATCTAACTTCTGGAGCATCCGCACTGGTTTTCTCTGCCATCTATGCCCTGGTATGATGCTCTTGTGAAACTTTGATTTCTTATCTTTGCTTTCGGTTGATTGGATATGTAAGGTTTCACAAGAATCTGGAAACATTTGTTTCTACCAGACAAAGGAAGCCGCATACTAAACTGTATTATCTCAGTGAAATAGGCAATTGATGTATTCTCATAACTAATTTGGTTTGATTCTAAGCAAATATCTTGGTATATGTTTCTGCCACTGGAATGGATTGGCTTGAATGCTATGCTTGTTTATGTGATGCAGCTGAAGGCATCTTTGCTGGTTTCATGTACGGGTGGTACTATGGTGACCCGCATAATACTCTGGTGTGTTTTCTTGACGTGGTTTTTATATATTTATGTTCATTTTAAGTTGCATGAACAATAAGTTGGGAACAATTTCCATTCTGCTCCTTCCAGGGGAATGGAATGGTGAGATCACGCCATAGCTTTTGTTTTAGAGGTTTGACATACACTCACCACATATATTTAGTTTTGTATGTTTGATTAGTTGTTCAAGTTGAACCTTAGTTGAAAAATCTGCTGAACTAATAGGTCTTTGTATATTTGTTGCCAAATCTAAGCTCGTCTGTCCAATTACCTATGTTTGCAGAACTGGTTAAGATCCCATGATTGTTTTAGACCTTGACCATTTGATGATGCATTAGAATTTCTGGTCTAGAAGTCGATTTTGAAACCATTGAACTCTTCTACGACCTAACTTTTTCTCCGCTTCGATCATCCATTGTGGTTGTTACATTAGTATCCAAATATTTATCACAAGATTTATCTGTTCGGTGACAGGTTTATTGGATTCAAAAACAAGTTTTGATTGGAGTTTGGCATTCACGAAGAATCGGCATTCTACTTTCTGTCATCTTGCAGAAATCTTGTTGTGGGTTATAATCGCAGGCATTTTGTATCAGCTAGGAATATATTGGAAGCTTTAGTTGTCTAATGACGTGTATACATACTTGATTTCCTCCACTGAATGCAAATTTCTGTTCCCCATTTTGCTCCATGTCCAGAATGAAGCTACTGATTTTCAGAATAAACCATGCGCATATGCTTTTTGTTCAGCCTATATAAAGCAGAAGAGGCGTATTATACATTTTAATAACATCAAAATGACATTTGTCCGTTACTTCAAAATTTTTTTAAAAAATAATAATAATGCAATAAAAATATAAAAATTATATATATTAAAATTGTTAAAATATGTTTAAGAAATTTGTATTTTTTTTCCAGTTTCAATTTTTATTTTACAAAGAATTGGTAAAAGCCCAATCAATATGAAACTTGGCCCAATCAGGCCCATCCATTCTTTCTCAGCTCAATTCCTCAATTAAGGCTAGGCCCATCAATCTCCATCTGCCGCATATAAAAAACGCACAATGAATTTCTTCGGAAACAAGTTCTCTATTTCTTCTTTCTCCTCTGGCAACAAGAATTTTCATTTTCTCTGCGCAATCGGGATGGCCACAGCTATGGAAGATAACTTTGAAGACGATCAGCTGTCGTCGATGACTACCGACGACATTGTCAGAGCGTCTCGTCTACTAGATAATGAAATCCGAGTGCTCAAGGTCCCAGATCTCTCCATCTTACTCTTTTTGTTTAATTCATTCTAAATTTAAAGTGGGTTTTATTCATAAATAACTGGGTTTGTGTTATGTCTGAGATATTGAAAATAGATTTTGTTATTTTCTGACTTCTTTTTTTCTTTTACGTTATTAATATTTCACAATTTGTGCAAATAGCTGATTTCGTTTTTGTTGTGTTTTAGGAAGAGTTGCAAAGAACGAATCTTGAGTTGGATTCATACAAGGAGAAGATAAAGGAGAACCAAGAGAAGATCAAACTTAACAAGCAGCTTCCTTACTTGGTGGGAAACATAGTTGAGGTTTGTTTCCAATCCCTCTTTGGGAAGTTTGATTTTATTTCATAACTCAAAATTTTTCCCCGGTTAATATTTGATTTATGCTTGTGTTATGTTTGTTCAATCCTTGTCGTTGAAGCCTGAGCTTCGGTTGGGTCAATGGAGCAATTGTTTTTTAATTACTATATATGCTAAATGCATTTTTATTTTAGCACATATATTCTGTTGCAAACTTACACTGCAGTTCACTGAAGCAGTTTTTTAGTGGGGGTTTAAATTGAGTATTTTTTAGCTCAAAGGAAAAAGGGTTAAATTGTTGTTGGATTGAGCTTTAATTTAAGCCTCTTTATGTCTTCAGATTTTGGAGATGAACCCGGAGGATGAGGCTGAGGAAGATGGTGCAAATATTGATCTTGACTCGCAAAGGAAGGGTAAATGTGTAGTGCTGAAAACATCTACTCGTCAGGTAAGCCCATATTCTTCCATACAATGGTTTGTTTGGTCCTGTATCTATCAGTAGAGCATGTTCACTGAAATTGGTTTATTTGTGATTATTGTTGTGTCTGAGAAGCATTACTTTTGACATCAATAAATAATTTGTATATATTCTGGATTGCAGACCATATTTCTTCCAGTAGTTGGGCTTGTTGATCCTGATAAATTGAAACCTGGTGATTTGGTTGGAGTCAATAAGGATAGTTACTTGATACTGGACACTTTGCCTTCTGAATATGATTCACGGGTAAAGGCAATGGAAGTTGATGAGAAACCAACTGAAGATTATAATGATATTGGAGGGCTGGAGAAGCAGGTGAGCTTCTGACTTATGCTTTATAATAAAACTTGTTGGCAGTTATTTGTGTAAAATATTTGATGTTTTCTACTTCAATCTGGTAATTTCTGGGACAGATCCAAGAACTCGTTGAGGCCATTGTGCTTCCAATGACGCACAAAGAGCGTTTCCAGAAGTTGGGGGTTCGTCCACCTAAGGGAGTGCTCTTGTATGGACCTCCTGGTACTGGGAAGACTCTGATGGCTCGTGCTTGTGCAGCACAAACAAATGCTACTTTTTTGAAGCTTGCAGGCCCACAACTGGTCCAGGTATGATCCTCTTTTCATATCTCTAACTTTTTTTTTAAAACTAAATATCTTCCACATATTTTTCATTATTATGGTAATTTCTGTTATCTGTCTAGGAATTTTGTGTTTTGATTGCCATTATTGAATTACAATATTCTCTTTGATGCATTGATCTTGTCAGCTGGTGCTCTCTATCAGGGTCTGATTCTGCCAATTCATGTAGTATATTGTTTGGAATATTTTGTGTACTTTTTTGGAGTGAGTTTATCTTTTATATGTCTAGATGTTCATTGGGGATGGAGCCAAACTGGTGCGTGATGCCTTTCAGCTTGCAAAAGAGAAGTCACCCTGCATCATTTTTATTGATGAAATTGATGCCATTGGCACAAAGCGTTTTGACAGGTAAACTTTATCTTCAAGTCATCATATCACGAGCAATCAAAGTTTTGGTGGGGGCGTGTGGGTTTTTATTATTTTTATGTTTATGCTGATATTGATCTCATTGACTGCAGTGAAGTGAGTGGAGATAGGGAGGTGCAGCGAACTATGTTAGAGTTGCTCAATCAACTTGATGGATTTAGTAGTGATGATCGAATTAAGGTTTGTTAATGCTCCTACAGCTACCAGATCTTATTAATTCCTTTTTGGTCATCCTAGACATGACTGGAAGTTCCTCAGAGGAGAGTTGAGTTCTTCATGTGAGTGGGATGGGCATTTTGCTTTCTAGGATACTGTCTTTGACAATCAGTGCTTTTTGACTTGGCTAACTGTAGTTTGACACTTGGAATAAGATCGTCTTATGTCTCTTCAGGATTATTGAAGCCACTGATAATATAGCTGTGTAAATTTCAGGTGATAGCAGCAACAAATCGTGCAGATATCCTGGACCCTGCTCTTATGCGTTCTGGTCGATTGGATCGCAAAATTGAGTTTCCACATCCAAGTGAAGAAGCAAGAGCTCGTATTTTGCAGGTGTGGCTTTAAGAAATGCTTTCTTTACTTTCTTTGGGCATGTCGTATTCTCTTGCTTTGAACTATTAAAATTGTTTACATGATCAATCTTGTAGATCCATTCAAGGAAGATGAATGTTCACCCAGATGTCAACTTTGAAGAACTCGCACGGTCCACAGATGATTTCAATGGGGCGCAACTAAAAGCTGTTTGTGTTGAAGCAGGAATGTTGGCTCTTCGCCGTGATGCTACTGAGGTGCTCTCTCCCTCTCATGTCTTCTTGAATTATTTTTGTGTATTTGTAATTTCTAACTTTTGAGCTTTCGTGGGAACAAGCAAATTCTGAGAATTTTGATGCTATCTTATAGGTGAACCATGAGGATTTCAACGAAGGCATAATTCAAGTTCAGGCTAAGAAGAAAGCAAGTTTGAATTACTATGCATAGACAAGGGAAGATTTTGTTCTGGCATTCAAGCTTTGCCCCTGTAGTTTGTTTAAATGCTAATGGTTTACCTTTCTATTGCTGTAATACCTAGTTTTAATGTAAACCGTGTCCGCATACTGGGAAATTTAGGAATGTAATTCATGAGACTGAAATTTTATTTTATTTTTACATCTGAATTCCTACCACTTGGAGAATCCATATTTGGCTCTCAGGACGGCGATCTTCATGCATTAGTTAAGTAACAGAAATGTACATATCAACAAAACCCATGCAAGAGATCATTTTCGTCAGTTTGATTTTGGCAGTATCTTTGTATTCAAAGATGCATTCGTTATATTTCTACTTAACACCGTATGTTCTCGGCAACAGAACCGGGCTATCGTCAGTTCAATTGAAACAAAACGGAGACAGATTACAGAACCGGGCTATCGTCAGTTCAATTGAAACAAAACGGAGACAGATTATAGAAAGGGTATTATTAATTTTAACGAAACAGGCAATATATAAATACAAGCATATAATTTTTTTTATTCCTCAGCTGAATGAAGCATATATAATATGTATCTCTCTCATCATCAGAAACAGATGATATAACAGTGAAAATTTAGATCCACAGCTCCTTAGAACAACACTTTTTTAAGTTTTTAGAAGAAGAAGAAAGATGCTAAATACAGCTGCTAATGTATATAGCTCAAGTCCTAAACCATGTTTCGCTGCCATTGGAAACCGATCAATCGTATTCTTGAGACCTAGACTTGATAATTAACACTTAACTTCCTTCAAGCCATACGCGAAGTACAGAAAAGTTGGATCGGTAGCACCCTCCTTGTAGTATGCAAACACAATGCATCCATCGTCATGCATGCTCTCCCCCACAAAACTGCATCAACAAACAAACCACTTAACCAGTTAATTCTACAGCTACGTATGTATCAAATATTAGCGATATCCATGAATAAGGGGCACGGCGCATACAATTGAAGGTCACTGAGCTTTGAAAGCAGGAACTTGGTTGCTCCTTCAATGTGCTTCTTGAACAACTCTTGTTTCTCTTGATCCAATTTGGGTGTCAACAATTTGATGTACCTCTTCATGAAAGTAACAAATTGCTTCTTGTCAAAAGCAGGTTGCTCCTGTTAACGATGAAAAAACAACTCTGTAAAACATCCAGTGGGACGAAATCTGAAACAATAAATCATCTAACTCTGGTCGGTAAATCCCCAAACCTGAAGCCTGAAGGTGTCAACAATATCGACAACTTTGACAGCTTGGTCATCGACACCTTCGTCTTCATCACCGCCTTCTGCAGAAGGGTTAGCCCCAATGTCTACATTAACTGCCCCTTGAACAACCCACTGCCATCAGCCAACATCATATGAAAAGGTTAAGACTTCCTTTATTTCTTAGGTAGACAATCACAATAAGAAATTGTTCAGATTTAAGAAACGAAACCAAAGGATACAGAGAGAAAATACTAACCTTTCCTTCAACTTCCCACAACATTCCATTCTCAATTTCCTTGTATGGGAATGAGTCTGAGAGAAGCTCATCTCCTGAAGTTTAAAAACACCAACGAATTTCAGCAACAAAATAGGAAAACAAAAACAAAACCAACATCCAACTCGCAACCCAAAAAAAAAGAAAAAGAAAAAAAGGAAGGTACTTAGTTAACTGAATTAAAATTAAAGAAATAAATAAATTACAAGCTTCCTTCTAAATTTATTACAAAGAAATGTTTAAATTCTAATCAAATTTTTGGTATGGCGGGTTTTTTTTTTTTTGACTTCCAGGAAAAGGCAAAGAAGCCAAACACACATAAAAACTGAATTCTCATAATTATGTTCTTGGCATACAACAAAGAAAAACAAAATAACAGATCCCACGAATAAGCAAATAAACAAACACCTTTTAATAATTTCATTCAAAGATGCTAAATTACCTTTTTTTTTTTGGTTGCATAAAATCAAACGAATACATGAATAGAAATCAATGAAAAATCGGAAGAACAAGAGGATGGATTACCTGTGAGAAGATCCTGATAAACTAGCATGTTTAACGAATAATTCGATTAATTCTCCCGTTTCAATCCGATTCGGAAACTGAAATAAGATAATTGATAGAACCTGAGCGCCTTTCGCAAGCCAGTGGTGGTGAGTATTTATAGGCGTCCAAATATTCAGTTGAATTTACCACATTAACCCTCAATTATTAGCGAAATTTCAGTATTGTTTATTCCATCCACCACAGTGTCACTAACCGGCCGATAATTGAGGGAGAACAAGAAATACACACATTTTCCCCGTGTTATAAAAATTCACGGCGTATGCGGTAATTAAGTTTGTTTTTCCGGACCTTTTTTTTTTCCACATGGTTAAAACAAATTGACTACATTTTTGTTTAATTAAATAAATAAATAAAATTCCTCCTTTTTTTATTAAAAAATAAAACCTATCTAACTTTGGCGTTGATTAATGGCTCCAATTTTGTCACGTGATTTATTTTGGATGCCAATATAGTCAAACAGTTCTGAGATATTTTAGTCGTGTCAGGAAACCTCTGTCGGCTGCCTGTTTGAAAGATAATCATTGTCGGGCAGGACGAGATCATTAGATTGGATTACCAGATAATCAGAACCGTACATCTGTTGATAGCAGCAGGATAGGATGATTAACGGAGGTAAATGGTAAAAGCGAAAGAGGGTTAAAATTCGCCCGGCCATTTTACTAAACATTTTGATAGATTAATCGCGGTAAATTTAATAATTTGATGAAGCATAATCGTCTTTTATGGAATTGGGACCAAGTGGATTAGAAATGCACATGGGCCATGAGGACAAGAACAACATCCATTGCATCCAGACGAATACCTTGACCATTCGCTTTGCTTTGGTATGCTATGCTATGCTAGGTGGACTTGGAATAAAACTGCCACTTCTACTTTTGACTTTTAGACTAGCAGTCTTTGACCTCATCAAGCAATCACCCCATGTCATGTGACCAACACAACTTTTCCATGTACAGATGCCGTTGATCTGAGTACGGATTAACATTGACCCTGTTCAATCATATATTAACTACAGTACAGGTACTCACAAATGTACCTTATCATCCTCCTGCGACACATTTTGAATTTAACGTTGTTTTGCACCTGCCTGATTACCTAATTATATTAAAAAAAAAAATCACAGTATTTTTGTGGAAAATAATAAAAAAAATTCAGCCAAAAATAGTAAAATCTTATTTTTTTTTTAAAAAAATAAATTTAATTAGAAATATATTTTAATTTTAATAGAAGAAGTATTTTTAGAATATTTGTTTATTTATTTATTTTTGTTGATTATATTTGTACAGTGATTGCTATTTTTAAATATAAAATATAAATTTTGTACAGTGAAAAGTGTTTTAGTGATGAATGGAAATATTAGCGGAGGCCCGAACAAATATTAAGTGGACACATTTGGGCAACAACCAATGTCAAACCAAAATCAATCCACACAAATCAAAGTTAATCTGAGCCGTTCATTTTTTCCACCTTTGGACAGCGGTTATTAACAGTAATCCAACAGTACCAAATCTAACGGTTCGAAATCTACAATTTCAAGACAGAAGAGATAAGCGCAAAACCAAAAAAATAAAATAAAATAAAAAATAAAATCATTTCATTTCATTTCATCTCCACGAAACAAAAAAAAAAAGATAATCAAATTCAAGTATTATTAAATTTTTAAGCGCTCTTCCATTTCGTGTAATTATTCTCTGAATTAGGGCTTTTGGATTGGGGATTTGGTTAATTATGGGATTTGGGAATAACGACGACGACGACGACGACGTGGCTGTTGACGATGGCGATGTCGATGTCGGTGCTTGTAAGAACAGTGGCAAAAGCTTTGGGTCCGTTTCATGCTCGATTTGCCTCGAATTGGTCACCGAGAATGGGGATCGATCGTGGGCCAAGCTTCAATGTGGTCACCAATTTCATTTGGGTAAGTCAAAATTGAAACTTTTGGATTGGGTTCATTTTGATCGGTCTCAACTGGAGTCGATGAGATCTAGGTTTAATATTATTAATTTAATGACTCGAGTATGCATAGGTTCTTCTCTTAATCTTTTTTTTTTTTTTGGTGGTAATTTGTCTCTGAATCATTTTTTTCTGGTAATTTGTTGTTTTTAACACATATGAGTCATGCTTTTATTTTCTTTCGAAAAGAAAATAAGGGCTTACATTAGCCAAGAGAAATCTCTTTTTCTTCAAATATATCTATTCGATGTCCCATTTTTTTAGCCAAAAAAGGAAAACAATAATAAAATATAAAAAATAGTCGAATCATTGTTAAAGATGTTGTCGTAGTGAGATATTTGTTGTATCGCAATTGACTTATTGGTGTTGTTCGCTGAAATGGCTGATTTGACAATTTGACTAGTTTTTTGTGATTATCATTGTAATTAGATTTAGATATCAGCCATTTATAATTGAAACTGAAGCACGTTCCTGTCCGGGATTTTTTAAAAACGAGGTGGTTATTATGCATTTGTCCGTAAATATGCAACTTTGTGGTTTAATGAGTTGTGGCTTTGTGTACATGAAAAGGTGTGACTTGAGTGTAAGAAATGGGGTTATATCAGCTTCTTGTGATGCTTGCTGTTGGCAGGAGGTTTGGGAGTTAATTGTTTTGAACTTTGCATAACATTCTTATGATACTAAATATACCTAGTAAATAAATAACTTTGAGATGTTGTGCATGTTTACTTTTAATGCAGTGTATTTTTTAAACTTTAGATCATCTTTATAACCTTGGGAGAATTATTTTTCTACTCTTAAGTTTTATCAGTTCGATTATATGTTGTATAATATATATTGGCACCATTGCATATATCCTTTCTCTGTTTATAATTTATTTTTGTCATGATTGTCTTCAGATTGCATTGGTTCAGCATTCAATATAAAGGGCGCCATGCAATGCCCTAATTGTCGAAAAATTGAAAAAGGCCAATGGCTTTATGCAAATGATTGTCGCTCATTTTCAGAATTTAGCATGGATGACTGGATCCACGATGAGGATCTTTATGATCTAAGCTACTCTGAAATGGTAAAAGAGATGAAGTTTTTGTTAGATCACTATTATGCAGTTTTAAGTACATGGTTGCACAAATATTTCCCTTGATTATTTGTAGTCTCGTTTGCCTTTAATTACTCATGTTTATATTCTCAGCCTTATCATTTAGCAACACAAATCATTGGTTTATTTTTTCGTTCACACTCATGACGATGTCTTTAATTAGGGGTATAATTGATGCTGACAACATTCTTGTTTTGTATCTAGTTTTCTTTCCAATGTACATCAGATTATCACAGTATAAATAACAAAAATGTTGACCCAAAAAATTGTGTAAGAGCTCTTTATCCATTCACATTGAGGGCTCATAGTGCATTGGGTAAGAAGTAGACTTTCTCTTTATTTGAACTATTATTTTTGGAATTTATTTATTAGCAATTTTTTAAAACAAAGCACCGTTGATTCTTTGAATAAGTAAGCAAAAAGTTTCAATGTCCATGCTTGTGGTTATTGAAGCAATAGTCTTGAACAAAGAAGTCTAAGCAACAACCAATGTTTTGGTCTTCCAAGGCCAATAGTGAGAGTATCTACCATTCCACATGAATGTCATTGTTGTTCATGAATTCTTTTGTCATTTTTGATTTATGCCTCCATGTCATTAGCTTTTTATTGCACTTTTTTTTTTTGTGGTTTTGTTTTCATTCACTTTAATGACAGGAATGAATAGTCTACATTGTTAGTCTTTGCTGAGTGCATGTATGAGTTTAGGTATATGAACACAAAATACTACTCTGATTGAACTTTACGTGTTACTTCATATTCGTTGTGGTTTTCATTTGCAGTCCTTTGGAGTTCACTGGTGTCCATTCGGTAGCTTAACACGACTTCCTTCATCTTTTGAGTAAGCATTATCTCACATGTTGGAGCTTTCACCTTAAATTGATCTATGCTTCAATTCCTAAACGCAAATTTTTTGTTTTCTTGTTTTGCCTTTTCCATATTTGTAATGTTTTGGCGCATTCATATTTGTGCATTTCATGCAGGAATTGTTTGCATATAAATATCTAATGGATAATTTGCATTGAGAAAGATTGAAATACATAGGGAAGAGATTTCCTCATTGAGTAAGGCAAAAGTAGTAATCAAGAGATTGGAAAACTGAGATTCTTATAAAATAAAATGAAAATATTTGGGCCATCGGTAGCTGTAAAGATGAACTATTCTGAATCCAGGAGAGATTTCTTAGTCATCTAATTTTGCAGATAATTCAGCTCCATTGCTGGCCTTTGGCCATCCAAAGGGTGCAATCCTTCTCTATATCTGCATCTCTGTGGATGCTGACATGTACTTTTATTATGCTTAACCTCAGTTGGTGGAATCCAGGACAGTTAAATTTGTATTATCTAAGCGTAGTAACCTTTGCATCGCACATAATAGATAGACAATAAAGAATGTGAAACTATAAATTTAGTAGGGATGCTATAGAAGTTATTTACTAATGAGGATGGCTACTTTGAAATTTGGGATGCTGAGTATCCCTTGATTCTTAAATTTATAAAGACCTTACTTGATTACTGATGTATGGACAAACATTCTGTACATCCTTTTCCACATTGCTTGGAAGTATTATGTGAGCTGTAAGTGTTGTAGAGCATGGAATGTTGCCATAACTGTGCCCTATCAGTTACCTCCTTGGGTGATATGAAGATCACACCTATTTCTACTTAATAGTTTGTTTTAGGAGATTCTACATTGTTCTTAAGAATATTCTTTGTAAAAAATAAACCATCATGCCCTGTTTTGGTATAGAAATTTTAGTGACATCTTAAAGGTCTGCTGTTAATAGTGATGCAATGTAGAAATTACTATTCTTTCATTGGGAAATGGTTATTATTCTCTTTTTCTTCTTTAGGTTCCACTGATGTAATGTTTCTCATTATGCCTTTTTTTTTTTTTTTTTTTAAAAAAAAAATTCGGCTAGGCATTCTAGCTTTCTTTATTTGGATTGCTACTTTGAGCTTCTATTTTTTTTGCCGGTTTCTCTTACATGTTTTCTCTTTCTAAGCAGGGAAGGGGAATTTTCATCAAATGCATGTAAGATGTTCCTCTTTTTTTATGCATAAATAAGATTTTTGTGGAGGATTTACAAAATAATGCTCAGTGGGTAATAATAGATTGACTGAAGTAATTTGTATGCAGATCAAGATCTACCGGGACAACATGCTATCTTTGCTGAACAAACAGCCGTATCATCTGCTACTCATCCATGTCCATATATTGCTTACTTTGGACCCATTCATCCTTCTTCTTCAAGCACCAGTGGAAGTGTTTCAGAAAATGCTAATTTCAACAATCCCTGGAATGGTCCATCAGTACATAGTGACATGTCAACTTCTTATGCTTTCCCTCCCATGGATCTCCATTATCACAGTTGGGAGCAGCATTCTTCTCCCTTCTCCACATCTAGTAGTCGAACTGCTAGTGGTGATCAATCTTCAATTCCGCCTGTCTCTCAAAGGTTGGGAAGGTCCGGTTCTGATATACGAAGATCAGGATCTTTTACACATCCATTCCTTGTTGGTCACAGGTATTCGATATATTTTTCGTTGGTTCTTGGATTTTTCTCATTTGCTTTAAATGCAAATTGCAATACTTTGTTGTTAATTTAGCTTTAGAAAATTTTACCTGACAAGAGGGTCAAAATTTCTGTTCCATCCTTTTTCCCTTGTTAACATGTAAATATAACATCACTCTCTCTCCCTCTCTGTGCAATTGGGATACATATTTCTGTTAAATTATTGTAGCATGATTGTAGATAACATGATTTTGCTTTTCAAGTGCTAGAATGGGGAGTTCAGTTCCTTCCTCAATGATACCTCCATACCAAGGCAGTAACGCTCGGGCGCGTGATAGAGTCCAGGCTCTTCAGGCATATTATCAACAGCAGCAATCCGGCAATTCACCAGCCATGCGCACACCGATCATCCCCAGTGCCCGAAGGTCTAGCAGTCATAGAGGCATAAGTCAAGTAGGGCCAGTTGCCTCGTCATCGGACCAAACTGGTGGTTTCTATTTCTTCCCGTCGGGTACATCTGGTCGCAACTTCCCAGAGCCCGAAAATCCTCCATCAAGTCGCTTCCACGCATGGGAAAGAGATCACCTGCCCGCATTCTCAATAAACCAGCTCGACAGAGATTCCAGTTGGGGTGCATTCCATCAGGCAGCGGGCAGCTCAGATCCAGGCCTTAGGCCTAGCACCATACGCCGAAGGCATGGACCTGAAAGGACGTTGTCACAAAATCAGTCATAGGCTTTCTTTGTGCCATTTTGATTGAAACAAAACTACCACCACTATGACTGAAACCCAAAATTATGTATGCTTGGGAAACGATATATAATGCTTGGAGTCTGTCAATCACGACAGACTCAAAATACTGTGAGAGTGGCCTTGAAAACGTTCTTTTTTCTCAGCCACGTGACGATGTGATGGACTTTTGGCTTCCTCTAGTTTCTTTGCCTTTCGAGGATATAAAATAAGATCACATGTTGGATGGCAGTACCGAGAATTTGAACCATACGTTCAGCCTTTTCTGTCTAAAATGGTCTACGGTCCAAAATAAAACGAAGTTAAAGGTCCGGATTTTCGGAAAACCCGCGAGTTGATTTTTCATAAGACCCCAATGATTCAATATCACCAGATGATGGTTCGGTATGAGAAATTATAAAAGATTCCACACCAAAAACCATCTTTGAGGAGTGCAATTATAATTTGATGATTCAGATTATAAAAGCAAGCAATTCCACATTAAAAACCTGACGGTTCAGATGGTTCAAAGATTCCACATTAAAAACCGGAATGAGAGAATGGCTCAAAATCTAAAAGGTTTTGCTGCCTTTGGGTACAATTTACACTTTTAATTTATATAATTAAAGGTAACCAGTTAAATTCACACAACTTATAAATCCTCATGCAAAACCCGACAGTTCCAACTTCCGGTACATTTGTCAAGGAACAGAGTTTTCCTAAAACCCCGGTTTGATGATCTAAAACGGCTTCAAATTTTCCAGAAAAACCAAACGGTTCTGACTTGAAAGCATCCGTCCTGAATTTTTTTTTTATTTTCATATTTCAATTCAAATAATGGATATTTAAATTGAAGACAATAAAGTTATATTAAAAAAAAGTACTATAATACTAAAATGTGAATAAACCCAGACGCACAATCAACAAACCGTCTTAGACTAATCCATCACACGTTTAAATAATACCTTCACGAGGTTACAGCAACAGTATTGTTCATAATATTCGCAATTCAAATGTCATGGAAACTATGTCTTACGTGAAGGTTTTACATAACTACTATCACAATACTATGATTCGTCAGTAGCAATGCTAAAAGCACGCACATCAGCAACGATCCTGAAAGTTCACGCCAGTCAGCATTAATCGGATCTCACCTGCCAATCACAAGCATAACCAGAATCACTTGAGAAAAACAGAAAAGGAAAAAAAATTAGTATAGGGAGATGAAAACTGAAAGAGTAATCATACTGAAGGCGAACGGGATTGAGAGAAACTCCTGCCCCCAATGCGCTCTCTTAGGCTGTCACTCGCATGTCTGCTACGAGGCTGCATATTACAGGGTGCATAATCAAAAATCCAACAAATAACATCACATCATTCAGCCCACAATGAAATCACACTTTTTTATCTCCCACTTGCAAAATTTGAGCCTAGATTCGACTTACGGGTGACATTGGAGATCTGGTTCTAGACTGGGATCTGCAAAAAATATCCAGAAACAATCCAATTCAATAGAACAATCCTTCATAACATTTGATCCAAAAGCCTCAAAGACATTACCACCTCATTGGGAACATATTCAGTAATGAATAATTACCGCCAATCTTAGCAGTAACCAACAAATAAGTAAGCATCAAACTAGTATCTCACAATTCTACTTCACCATTTAATGATTAAACCTTTCAAGCCGGTAATAATAATCTGAAAAGAACAATGCAAATATACAGAATACTCAAACGAAGGAGAACATCCACCCAGTTTTGATCACCAAATTAAAAAGAATCATGGGCTGTAGTTTGAAGTGGGCTGAATATGCCTTGAATTTGTCAATGGCGCTGATTTGTAGTGTGGATAGTACCCAACCAAGTGCACCTAAATCATTGCATCCAGCTTTAAATTGCACCCCTTCCATCTATACTGTTCCATTCTAGCACTCATTGGAACACCAATGCATAATATATTAGAATCAAAAAACCATTAGGGTTTCTCCACAGGTGCTCATCAACAAAAACAACATTACCTTAAGAACCAAATGAGTTGCAGGCATTTGAGCACCACATCCCATCAAGTTCCTAACATCCACCTCCCCAAGTCGCCGCAAAAGAGCCAGATCTAGCAAACAAACAGGCAACCTTCATAAACAAGGTATGATAACTGGCTGACCTAGCACGCCTTTTTCTAATTTTCCCCCTTCCAACTTTGAACAATAAAAACTTTGTAGAGCAAGTCCATGATCAAGTTAAATAGGTCATTAAAAATAAAAAACCCAAAAAAAACACTATAACAAGAATTCTCATCTGGTACTTGCCCCGCGAAATGACACTTAAATACTTCTCTTGGATCAACAAGGAAATTCAAACTCAGAGACACAAATAATAGACTAGAATAAAAGCAAACAAAAAAGGACACCAGTGCAATGGAGAACTAAGAATGCAATGAAAACATGATGCTGAATCAAACAAGTTGAAAATGATAAAAGAAGAGGAAACATTCAAAGAGCAGGACTTCCCTGAAGTGTTCATGACCAAAAGAACAAAAATTCCTAAGAATAGGCAGGATGAGAAATTGTAAGATTGACAAGATTCAAGAAAATGGTAAAGATTGAACAAGATGACCAGCATCAAAAGCTTAAGTATAACTTAGTTTTGAATTCCTACATGACGGATTGTTGTATTTACAGTGTACCGACCATCCGAAGCAGAGACCAAGTTCAAATAAAATGACATTTTTTTAAGCAAGCAGGGGACAGTACTCAAGCTCAGCTTAACCACACTAACCATTCACTAGCTAAACTTAAGCCAAGCTACAGACCCATCGATTTCAAAGCCTGACCTTAGCCCTAAGATTACGAACATAACTACCAACTCCAAAGCTTGAAACTTATAAAGCCTCATACAGGATGTACCATAAAACCATGCAAAAGAAACTTAGCAATTACAGAATTCAGTCGCTAAGCATCGCATTATCGTACTACCTGAGGATCAAGATTATGAACATGTATCACCTTTGAACAACAGATTGGCTATTTCAAGACAACACTCAAAAAGAGAAATTCAGCCCAAGTTGTAATCATAGTCACTGGGAAACCTATCAAGTATGTCATAATTGGCAAGAAGTAGAGCAAGGCATAGGCCACATAAGATTCAGGGAAACAAAAGGGAAACAGAAATAGAAATTATGCCAAATATGTAAATGCATTGTTGATGTCAATACAGCTGCAAACATACTTCTGTATGTCAGATAAATATCTTTTCATGAATTTTCCTGGATGATAATTAACTCATATTATCCCAATGAGTTGCAATACCAGTAATAGGAATTAGCAAAGATATACCTTGAAAGAGAGCGTGAAGGTGATCCGGATGGAGAAAGCTGAGAGGCAGACCTAGCAGGAGATGGCGATCGATGTGAATATTTGCCCCTGGGAGAATAGCTGCAGAAACACATCATAGTCAATAGCATTCTGGCTAAAAACCAATATTATAAATTTTCTTCTGCCAAACAACAGAAACAGACCTCCTGCTCCTACGACTGTAGCTGCGGCTAGGACTACTGCTTCGGCTCCTCGAATAGTAAGGACTACGACTTTGGCTCCTTGAATGATAAGGACTATGACTTCGGCTCCTCGAATAATAAGGACTACGACTTCGGCTCCTCGAATACCTTGAATAATAAGGACTACGACTTCGGCTTCTAGAGTAGCTTCGTCTTGAATCATACTCCCTCACCTAAAAAATATAACTGGGTAAGTGAAGCAATTTAAACACATGCATGAAATCCAGGATGCAGCACCCAAAAGTTATCATGACATACCCGTACGTAAGCCCGGGAAAATGCATTCCGGAACTCAGAGCCATCGAGTTTCTTTATCTACAGAGTCAAAGCAGAAGAAAATGTTCAGAGAACTATTAAAGAAGGTCATTCATGACAACAACCTATGAGATCATCACAGTAAAGTACAGTAAAACTAACTCACAGCATATTTCATATCATCATAAGTCGTGTAATCCACAATCCCCGTCATGCCTGCATACATATTACAGTAAGAATCTCTCAAGGATCTAAATAACATTCTTATATGTGATAAAACTAGATAAACATTTTTAAAAAAAAAAAAACTCCTGAACCTATAACAAGAGCCAAACTCCCCACCATCCAGGTCCTTCCTACTCAATTGTCAAATTGCTGTCCGTAAAGGCAGCAACACACATCAAGTTCTATATTAAGTCAAATTGTAGCAAGTTCACATCATTTACTTTACCCCTTCACATATATTCAGTTACTTGTTCTAATGGTCTCCATAAATTATGCAGATAGCATCTTAACATCTTCTTTTCATCTACAGCATTACCACAATTCTATCATCAGTTACTAAAGTTATGCCTTTAGACATTCCTTCTGATACTACTAACCATTACCCTGTGAAGAGCGAACTGACCATAATGTAAAAGTGAAAACTGATAAATTCACTTACCACCACGATCACGAAACACTTGAGAGAAACAGACATCCCCAGCACGACGCATGTGATCCTGATCATTGAACACACAAGCAATACTCATTTAATAAAAGAAAGGGGAAGAAGTTTAGCTACCCATAAACATGAACAAGCAATAGTAAATGTATACATGGTCATACACACAAATGATACAGCAACCAATTATTGTGAAGAAGCATTGTACTCACCTTTAGGTCTTGCCATGAAGCAGAAGAAGGTAATCCAGTCACCAAAACTGCAGGACGGGAGGCCATAAATCAAATCTCCATTGCATGCAATTTCAGAAAACACAAGTGATGTCAAAGGCAACACATACCACGATAGTCAGTGCGTCTGGAGACTCCACGGCTACCTCCACTACTGTAACTGCTATAACGATCCACTGATGATGAATGTCTTCGCCCCCCATGGGCAAGTTCCACCTTGAGAGAGAAAATAGAATAAATAGAGCAACGAAGCATAATAATGGTAGTCAAACAATGAAAAACCAGATGAAGAAAACATGGTATGTGATAAGATACTAACTCGCAATCGATACCCATCGAAATTATAGCCATCACGACCCCGGATTGCATCCTCAGCATCACGATAATCTTCAAACTGCAATTTCAAAGTGAGAATAATTGTTAATAATAAAAAATAAGAAAGTAAAACAAGAAAACCATATTACTAGGGCAAATGTATCGTAAGATTGTCCTATTTCCGAAGTGGTTATCAACTCACCTCTACAAAAGCATAACCTGGAGGTCTCGGTGGGATCTTCAAGTCAATGTCAACAATTGGGCCATACTGCAGTTACAAAGTCAACGTCATAAGCAATTTCTTCAATGCAAATCCGTATCAAGCAACCATAATTATTAAAGAGATAAACCAGCATACAGCAGAAGAAAATGGAACCATACAAACACTAAAAAAAGCTGAACATTTAACAGTACAATAAAGCATGGATTCTTTCTTCTAGTAAAGTGCAGGTTAAATCCTTACATTTATAATTTAAACAAGCAGCAGCGGGAGAATAAGAGAAACTAAGTAGAGAAGCTAAATATCCGCATAAACTACAGAATAATCACTTAACAACCATTAAATAACAAATATTTTCACCATAACATTATAAACCAAAATATACAGAAAAATTTGAAACCTTGTAAAACAAGTCTTCCACTTCTCTCATTCGAGTATCTCCCGGGAGATTTCCAACGTAGAGAGTACGGCTCGATCGGCTGCTCATTTTTTCGTTTCTGAAACAACCAATAATCAAATTAAGAATAATTGGAACTACTTAATTGCAATTATGCGTCCGCTATAAAACATGAAATTGACCTAAAAATCATCTGTTAACCAATCTGAAAATCGTTTTTTATAAAACTAAAAAAAAAAAATTGCAACAACAACGACAAATGATCAGAAGAACATTAAATTCAGTACCAGATCCGTGACAAAGTTGACAGTATAATCGATGAAAATCGGGCCAGAAAATTGATTTGTAATTTTTTCCAATGGACAATAAAAAACCATTAACTAATTTTATAAACGACCTTTGCAGAGAGTGGAGAGAGAAAGTAGAAGACTCTGGAAAGATGTACGTGGCGTTTAAGTGAGGCTAAAGAGAAAAGAGTTAAGATTTTGTTTGTCACATGTACGGTTACATTATGTTGATTATCTCTTGATCCTACGATCCAAAATGAGTGAGTCACAGTGTTTATTTCCTGTTTTGCCCCTTTCTTTTTTGTCTGGGACGACAAGTGGTTTAGCTGTGAAATTTACGAACGCGTCGTCGTTTCATTAGTTTTGCGAAGTAGCTGTATAAACGTTATTTCGTCTCCCAAAAGTTTTTGATGACCATTCATCACTATTCATTTGGTTTACAAATATTGCTTACGGACAACAAACGACAAACCGACTTCTTACACAAACCTCGAGCCTGACAAATCAATAAGCCTCTCTCAACTACTCTTGGTTTAATAATATTTTTATATCTGACTTACCGAGTCAAATACTCAGTTAATCTGCGGAAGAAATGCACACGACCTTCAGAGCAAATTCCAGTAGATTTCATACGAATCTGAAGGAATTTCATCTGTGAGCGACAAAAGCTGCTAGAAAAAATATGTCACCATATTCATAAGAATAACATATCTGTTTTCTGTAATTTATGAGTTGATCACCGAACTACTAAGCACCAAGCTATAACAATATCAATGACGCTCAATAAACTGTTACAACCATCAAAAAATGGAAATGGACAAATGAAAATACTAACGCCTCATCGCAAAATATTATTAAAACAATTCCTTCATCACAGAACTAGCAAAATCCGTTTTTGAGTATTTGCCGCACAAAAGTTATCTAGTCCTTGTGTGAGTAGGCATCAGCTGGGAATAACTTTGCATATCTGTCAGTCTTGGATCCCGTCTTGTGGTCGTAATATTCCACCACTGCAGCACCGGCTAGGGCAGCCAGAGTAAGGGCTTGAGCATGCAGCCTGAGATTAAACCGGTCGGAGACAAGCAATTAGTAGGGAGAAAGTAAATAAAACAGTGTCTGAACTCTGAACTTAAAAATTCAAAAGCCTCTACAATAATAGGAGATGGGGGAAGAAATCAAAGAGAACCAAGCATCTGTCACAAGAATTCTCATCTGCAAACTTCAGAACAAGTTCTAATGAGAATGATTGCAATAGAAACTTTTTGGATTTTAATACTCCAGATTTACACTTCAACCTCCCTGAAAAAAACGATACCCAAACATTGTAGGAGCAAAACCAAATGCTTGGCCATTCAACCTCTTTTTCTTGTGACACCATTACACAACTTTTACAATAACAAAAAAATCAGAGGGCCTCATTTCTGCCTTTGAAAAGCAGATTTGAACTTCGACCTCCCTTTGCTTTTTGCTTTGGGGGGCAACACAGGAGAATAAAAGAGAGTAAGACATTAGAAGTATCAACAAGCTTTGCAGCTGACAGTCGCATGACTCTATTAGTCCCTATCCTCTCTCTCTCTCTCTCTCTCACTCTAAGATAAACAAGGGCAGCCATACCACCCACCAACACCATTACATCTAGGCTTGCTGAAGGTTACAGCAACAGCTTGTGAACCACACCAGCAATTGCCTTGACCTTCTCAACATATTCCCGTTATCACTAACACCAACATAAACCCACCACCGGCAAATTTTCTTTGTCATAAAGATTGTCAAACAAGATGATGATTACTTATGCAAAGAAATTCGAGATAAGACCCCTTTTACAAGTAAGTATCAAAAGAGGATTATGAAGAACTGGTAACACAGAGTATCATTAGGTTTGGAAATAGGGAGAGCTATAAGGGCATGGAATTAGGCATTAAAAACAAAAATGGTCGGCCAACAAGGAAGTCAATTGGGATGGAGAAATTAGAATTTCTGTACTTGAAATAAAGTTGTGTTAAGCGAAGACAGATAAACACAAAGAAGTCAGAAAATTGATCAGGACAAGAATCATATCAAGGCAGATCGGATTACATATTCAGAGTTTCTATTCATTCGAGGTCATCACAGGAGGGCAAGAATCTAGATTAACTCATTCAATTTCACAAAATAAACAACAAGGAGACTAGAACTACAGGTTTTGTTCTCTCAAACTCTTCAGCTACAAAACACATAATAAACTTTGATTATTTTCTCAATATTTCACAACTAACATCAATTTAAAAAAATAAAAAATTTAAATCGATCAACAATGACAAAACAAGAGACAAAATTTCACCCAAAAGAAAAAAGCGAAACATATTAAGCATCAATATTTACCTAGCGTGAATAATCTTGACGCTGGTTTTCATATTGGGTTGAGACCAATTGTACGCGATCGAGCCCGCAATCCCACTAAGCCATAAACACCCTAATCCACAAAAGAAGCAAAATCTATATCACCAAAAACAATTAAAAGAAACCCAAATACAAAAGAAAAAAAAGAATATGTAATCCAATAAATTTCCTAGAAAATTTAAAAGATTCTCTTTTGCGAAATGTATAGAAAAATTACCAACAGTTCTAAGCTTGTGTTCGACAACCCATTTCCTCGCAGATTCGAATTTTGAATTGCCCTCCGCCATTTTAGAGAAACAATAAGGAGTTTGTTTGAGAGAAATGAAAACAAAAAACAAAATAATAACAAAGAGACGCTTTGGTAAAAGAGAAAATTGAATTTGAAAGGGCAAGCGTAATTGGAAACCTCTTAACTGTTGGCGGTGGTGGTATTCTACGCACACCGAACTGAATTTATTCTTCTAATCACGCGATGTCACGTGGATGTTAGACTTTATTGGCAATTATCAATTGTGTTAAATTGCATATTTTATCTTATTTTCACTGTTTTGCCATTTGACGTCTAATTTAATTTATAATATTTATAAGCTATTAAACAGTTTATCAATAAATTATATTTTAATAAAATTTATAAATTAATTTAATATTTTAAAATATAAATTAAAAAATTTAACATAATATAAAAGATTTATTTTTAATTATCACGAATTAATATTTATTTAAATTAAAAAAATAAAAAATTATAAAAAAAAATTAATTTTATTTATTTAATATCATTATTACTAATTTGATACATTAATTAGATTGCTTTGAATATTAATATAAACATGATTAAAATTAATATTTTATTATTATTATTCTCAACTAAAAATTTCTCTTGCACTCAGTTGTCCATTCTTCTTTTTCCTCCTCTTTCTTGCAATACGGCAAAGATTCTCAAAACTAGTGGTATTAAGGCCATTTATCAACTCGGCATTCGACATCAGACATGAGCAATCTGATACGCGAGCAGCTTGAATCTGTGTTTGCTCGGCTTCTCATCAAATTTCATGATAACTTGGTTAATTAATCTTCTATGAAACTTTTTAATGGGTTTTGTGTTGTTCGCATGTTGAATAATGAGTCTACAACGTGGGAAACCGACAATATTTATTCAAAAAATCTGCTGGTTATACTTCATATTCTTCTTTATATATGCCTCTCCTTGCTTTAAATAATTTGTATTGAACGAAAAAGTTTAGAATACAAAACCATTCTGTGATATCATGATATTATGTAATACATATTTTGTATATATTGTATATATAATGGAGCCCTAATATAAAGCGAGATTGTAAGAAAAACTTATTGTATTGCCTCTCAAAATTTTTTTATCAATTGAACCAATCGACCTCCATTACATGTGTCTTCCCTTTCTCGATGCTTACTTGAATCGGAACACATCATTATACAGTGGTGGTCATGTTTCAAATCCTCTATTACAAAATTCTGTGTGGTCGTTGTAAAGTTATATTGAATGAGATATGGTCAAGCTTAAAATTATGAACTGATTTATTTCTGTTATGTTGCATAGACTGTGCTGAGAAGCTTAGAAATTCCCTCTTCAGGGTTGGAGAAATTGGAGGAAATGACTATAATCATGAACTGCTTCAAGACAAAACTATGGAGGAGATGCTGTTGCTGTGGTGCCTGAAGTTGTACAAGCCATAAAAGATGCTGTTGCAGTATACCTTCTCTTCTTATTGAAATTAATAAAAGTTTCTTTTTTCTGTAACACCATATCAAGGCCGACATGATATGGAGAGGGTGGTTGTCAAAATCTCACATCGTATGGCTAAAAAATTTTACTGGGCTGTATATATATACAGAGAGAGAGTCATGGGAAACTTTTTGGATAATTCCAAAGTCAAACTCGTGCAGGTCTCGTTCAGATTCAATGGCTATTATTGATTGTAGTGCTACACGACTTTGAATTAATCTTTAGTTTCGTTACAGAGAGTTTTTGGTTATGGTGCTACTCGAGTTGTTGTTCCTGGAAATTTTCCCATCTATCTCAGCGGATTCCACACCAATGATTCTGCTGCTTATGATGAATTCCACTGCCTGAAGAACTTGAACAGTTTGCCATTGTATCAAAATGAGCTGCTCCAACAAGCCATTGAAGAGCTCAAAACACAACATCCGAAAGTAGCTATAGCATATGGCGATTACTACAATTCATTCTTATGGATTCTGCGCTATGCTCGTTACCGTTTAACAACTATACATCAATGTATAGTGTCAGATTTAAATTTAAAGATACGCCAACATTCGAGAAGAAAATTACTCCATACAAGTACTAGTCTAAAACTTGTTTTAGTTTATGCAAATATGGACAGGCTTTGACGATAGATCGGTGCAAAAAGCTTGTTGCGGCATTGGACCGTGATTATGATTTCAATCTCACAAAAATATGTAGATTTCCGGGTGTTCTAGTTTGTCCAAATCTGCACAAATGTATCAGCTGGGATGGAGTTCATTTGATGCAGAAGGCCTACTAATACAGGGCAATGTGGCGAAATTGGGTATCTATCAATATCTGCACGTATTAATTTTATAAATAAAAGGGTTTCCAGAAAGATCGATAGGCAAATGTTGCAGCAAAAGCTCCCTATTCTGCGAAGCTTATCTCTTTATTAATTACGCGTCCATGTCCATGTGGTTTCTTCAATGTAAAATCATGCTTAACTACGCACCTTCATCATTGAAAGATGTCGTTGAACAGTCCAAGGAATGAAGACAACAATAAGATGATGATATCAGGATTTGAAGACCACAACAAGATGATTACATCACGAATTGGGGGCCTTGAGACTCTAAAAGTTCAGAAATCAGAGAAATCCATGGTTTGCATAATTAACCTGCGCTAGAGATAACTTGAAAGTATCTCGGCCAGGATTTCAACATGAAGAAGATTCAACGTTTCGTTTGTAGACGGCGGCACGCAAAGCCAATTAGGATTAGGTTTCTTAACATTTCCTCTGCACTATATGCAATAAAATTATCGAACTAATATCATTTAACCCCTTAAATTTTGATGATGTTATATAAACTTTGAATATTTTTGTTATTTATTAATTTAGGTTTTGAATAATAGGCATGCATTAAATAAGTCCAAACAAGTATTTCGAATAGTTGAACATTTTGAATATAGTTGAGCATTTTGCGCTGTAGTTTCGGTGACGGCCATGGAGATTTCCATTCAAAAGCGAACCTGGTGGCTCTCCCAGCAGGAAAATTAAGACATTGATGCAACAACTGTGATCAATCTCTCTCCAGGATTCCGATTTTATTTCCAAAATCCTAACTGTGCTGCCACAGAGACTTTCCATCGTCAGTTAAGAGTGCCACAAAGAACGTTGTAATCGTTGGCGGATGAGTCGTAAACAAAACCACACAAACATATATCCTCTTCTAATACATTATATAGCAAAATATCTGGTAAAATTTCTTTTAGATTCCACTAGTTGTGTTCCATGAAAAGAAATATCTGTCGTGATTGACTGCTAACCGTTGAGAGCCTACTATACTAATATCCCCACTAATGTGTTCACCGGTTTCTTCAGTGGAAAATCAAGGTTGACTGAAGCAACTTCATCAGCGAAAGATGCTGCTAAACAGTCCAGGGATTGAAAACCAGAAGATGATGATATCAAGATTTTAGGGTCTCGAGAGGCTGGCTTCTATTGTGGCATCACGGGGAATAACGGATCGGATATGAGAGAGAGACGTGGCTTGCATACGCACTTAAGCCGTGCTAGAGGTTTGACAGGCAACCTGGAAAGTATATCCGCCAGGATTTCATGGGAAAGAAGATTGAACATCGTCCGTTCCTTGCAAAGATCTGTGAACGAGTTTATAATACTTAACGCAGAATCATCCTTCTGTTTGTTTACAGATGGCGTCAGGCAAGCCAAAGTACAGCGCCATTAGGATTAGCTTCGTAGCTCTTGCTAGTTCTTGAATCCGCAATAGAGTTTAACTTGTGTTCCCGACTATGCCGTAAAGTGAGACCCGCTCTTTCTTTTAAGAGTAGGCAACTGGAGCCATTTTTGCATACGCTTGGCGTTGTGAAGTCAAGCAAGAGAGTGGAAATGATTAAGCATGTTCAATGTGAAATTGAAATAAAAGGACATCATTTTAGTCTACATTTTTTAAATAAATAATTAAATATAGATCTCTATTAGGGATTAAAACGAGGCATACATGAAACTGTAGAGAATTTTTTGTAATGGAGTTAAACTAGGTGACTAAAGAGTCGGTTTTATAACATATTAAAGACTGAAGTGGAATTTGCAGTATGTTGCTTATTTAATTTGGGATTTCTAGGGAGTGATAGTTTTCGTTGCTGGATCTACTAACTTTTTCTTTACACATTTTAGCAGATAAAGAAAATTTATCCAGTTATCCAGCTTGACATGATGTTCTTCACCTATTTCACATCAATGGAATATGGAACAATGATGCAGCAGGTAAGCCGTAAGCACCTCTTCTCCCACACGTGTTACTGAAAAACAAATTCAAAAAATGTTATTATGACTGTAATTAATAGACTGTCATGAGAAAGTAAAAGTTCCCTCTTCATGTTTGGACTTTTGGAGGGCAAAACTCCTAAAGAAGTAAATGCTATGGTGCCCGAAGGTGTCCAATCCGTAGCCATAAAGGATGTTGTTTGCTTTAAGTCTTCCCTTGTTCTTCTTGTAAAATCAATAAAAATTACTTTTTCTGTAACGCCAAAAGATAAATAACTTGCAAATTCTCATTTCATTTTCTAAGTTTTCTTTTACCTGCCAGGTGATAGATTTGTTGGGAAGTGAGATGAGAAAGCAAAATCGACCGGGGAATGGATGAAGTGTTAAAAGATTCATATGCCCAAGTTAGGGAATCAAATCCACTTAGGAATTCTCCCTGCCTGCTCTTCCCAAAACCAACACCACCAATTACTTCTTCACCTTCTCCCTGGTGAGTAATTACGCAATACAAAAAAAGAAAAAGCACTCGCGTCCAACACGCAACCCCAACGTGCATTTTCTGAATGATTCTGCACCACCATCCATTACCACCTTCTCGTTCAAATACCTCATCATCATCGCAGGCTGCACCTACCATTTTGATCGGTTCTTCATCCAAATTTATTAAGCTTCTGCATTCAACCGAAAAAGTCATACAAAAATTGACCAAATTTGTAAAAGCTTTGTAGTTGCAGGAAAAATTTCCAGAAATTTTGGTTGCTTACAATATTACACTTGATGTACCGCAAACTAGCCCATGAATTAATGCGAATGAGCTGATTTCAGTTGTCTGGATCTCGTGCCATGTTGATTTCATAAGAAAAAGTGGATTTAAATAATTGAAAGGGAAATTATGTTATTATCTTTTTTTCATTCTATGATGACGCAGAATGCGGTAAGCAAATCTTGGTTAAAACAAGTAAGAGAAAGGGAATGCTGCATTTGGCGGCAGAAAGTATCCTCAAGCTGACCCAATATAGAGGTATAACAGTATTATATATGGGTTTGTAATATCTGGGTTCTTAAATTTTTGTTTTTATTTTCACAAATGAAGATATACTTTATATCTATTCAACAAATTGGTCCTTCACTCCAGTTAAAATAACCGAATATCGTTTAATTTGGGGTTAGATATTCTAATGTTACATGGTTAAAATAAAATGTTATAAGGGTTAGGTTATCGTTTTAGTAGGATTGTTCAGGGATTTATTCATAATAAATAAATAAATTATGTCTTGATTAAAAAATGAAAAAAAATTAGGGACCCAGATATTATTATCCAACACACAGAGTGCAGATGCACTCCACCCTGCATCCAGGCAGCTTGATCAAACCGGTAAGAATAAGATTCACTGCTTTGCTTGTCAAAGTCTTAGTCAAATCTCTTATACATAGCATAAGCTATCAATTCGATCTCTTCATCATTTGGACCCAAAGGAATTCTCTTCATAGCACGTGCAAATCACCTGCCATGTTCTATTCAATTCTCATTGACTAGTATGCTTCACTCTTTGAAACAGAGAGTCGTGAAGATTGAATTTGAGTTGTTGTTGTAATTAATTACTCAATACTCTTGATTGAATTTCACAAATGGGGTTCTGAATTTTCCTTTTTTTTTTTCTTCTTTCAAGTTGTGAAAAAGGAAGTGGGCATTCATGGCTTTTTCTACGGATTGAAAAATCTTTTGATTGCTTTCAATTCAGGCGTCTTTAAAGAATGCCCACTTCGAGACTCAATGTCTTTAATTCTCTCTTTCTTTCTCTTTCTCTCTCCTCTTCTCTCTCTTTCAAAAACTTTGTATATAAATGCATGCATGGCTTTGCTTTCTTTGCTTTCAAACTTCAGCTCTCTCTTTTGAATTGTGCTCACAGAGCTTCGCTGGTGCATGTGGTCATGGTGGGTGGGTAGCTCTTGTTGGAGAAGCAGGGCACGTGCAATTCACATGTATATATTTTCATGACTTTGCACGTGCTCCCCTTCTCCAACACGTGTTTCTCACTCTTTCCCTCTCATTCTCCATGCTGAAAGAAGAAGATTGTAATTCTCTTCATTCTCAAATATTACAGGTACATTTCTTGAATTTCTTCACGGTTTACTCCTTGTTTTTGTCATACAGATGTTTCCTCATATGATTTCAAGCGAATGCGTATATGTTTTCTTGTTTTTTGTTGTATGTAGCGCCATGATCATATTGCTGTTAGCTTTCCGATGGTAATACTGTCAGCTTTTAACCTTTTGCAGAGAAATTAAGACCGTGTGCCACATACATAGGGCAAATACATGGCCTGCTTATTTAATAATAAAGGGAGGCAAGGAGCTACCCATCTTAAATTTTCACCGTAAAATTGTAGTCAAGGACCACATAATATCCGAAAATCACTGTAGTTTTACATGATAAACACATAGCTATAGCTACCTTGGTTAATTTCGACGTGAAATTGGGCAGAATAATAACTTTTGAGTACGGACCTTGTTGGATGTGGAAAATTATTAGTATCAATGCTATTTGCTAAAAGATCGAGTTGATATTATATTAAATTTGAATGGGACAAGTTTGTGTCAACTAGTCGACAAAAAGTTACTGTTGTGGACGGGAATTCTCGACCTCGATGAGATTTTTAAGTAGTTAGATAAAAACCCATAAATTCTATGGCAGCCCCTTAAAAGTTTACCGTTTTCTTTGCGCACTGGTATGTTAATTAACGAATGAAAATATCCCAGTTTCATAGCAAATCGCATAGTTATTGAGAAAATTTACTGATATATATATAAACACTGTGCTGTATTGACCTACAATTGGATCAATGCTCTAGATTCCTTGGCTATGGAGAAGGAGAATCCATAAGCTAAAGTAGAAAGACAGACACTTATGATTATGAATGAATCTGTCTCAGTTGATGGCGTAAGGTTGATGAAGGTGCCAGCTAAGCAATTAAGTTTTGGTAGAGCAGAGAAAAAATGAAAAAGAAAAAGGTAAAGCAATTAACTGGTACTTACACAGTTTCACTTTTACCCTAAGAAAATGGGGGGACTCGTCTCTGGTGGAGATGGGTTCCTTTCTGATAGGCGATTAAGATGTTGGAAATTGAAACGGGAAAGGAGACAAGAAATGCAGTAATGCCTGCCCAGATATGAAGAACCTTAAAACGCAAGCAATGGCCAAACACATGCTGCTGTTTCTGCTAGCTGCACCATACACGACAGGTTCATGTTATCGGTACATTCAAAAGACTGTACGTTTTTCAAACCTTTTTTATTGTAATTTATTTGATTTGTTCATTATAATTCTTAAATATTATAATGAAAAAATTGAGAATTAAGCGAATATAGAGTAATTCTGCCCATTCACCCGTGGCGTATTTCTCCCCATTCACTGTGTAACGAGTTACGTACCTGGAGAGAGAGAGAGATTGACACACGGAGGTGGAGGAATATTAAGTATCTGTGGGACTCTGTACACGCAATGCAGAAGCTCAGATCTCGAGGTTGAAGAAGAAATATATGTGAGCCAATGATTATGTCATATGCATGCAGGCAGCGACCCGGCTGAGCATATTTACCTCAGCTTCTACTGGACCTGGTCCACAGCAAATTTAATATATAGCGGAAAATTCTTGTCCTCAAGTTGGGAGCTGGCCCAATAGATTGGAAAATTACTTGTTAAGAACATAATTTGAATTTTAGCATTTGCTACCATTTAATTAGTAACATGGAAGTTATAACGACTAACACAATTGATGAGTTGTTTGAGTATTAATCAAATAGAAGTTATAAATAAAAAAATTATAAAATGCAAACATATGTAAAGGGAAAGATTCAAATATTTAGTGTAAGTGTGTCTTAAAACGACGTTGATCCAAGTCCTATCAACATATGCAAGTACCTGAAAAATTCTGGGCAATCAAGTATTCCATTTTGACAAAGTCTGTTAAGTTAGGCTGTTATAATATTTTACCGTGTGGAAATCTGCATGCGTGCACCATGGCAGGCAGTCCCTTTAATTTGCATGAGCATTTAGTCGGTTGTGCTTAAACATGGGCACACCTTTCTTCTTGTACAGAACCACTAGATTATAAATAATCATACAAGCATGCACTGCATGCAGACAAGTTAGGCAATATGGAGAGCAAAATAAGTTTAGGCGTTGAAGAGATTGTAATTCTGCTTTCCAATTTTAAGTTCCCGGCAGTAATTGCTCTCATTGCAACTGCAGTATACCTTCTTTACAGATCATCCAAGCATGTTTCGCTGGTAGATTTTATGTGCTACCGGGCACCAAACACTCACAGAGTTCCAATTTCCACTTTCATAGAACATGCTGCAAGATCAGGAAGTTTTGATAGCAAAACTGTCGAGTTTCAGACAAAAATCATCGAAAGATCCGGTGTTGGAAATGGAAGTTATTTACCCAGTGGCACTCATCTGCTGCCATTTGATCGTTCGCTGAAGTCCAGTTTGGAAGAAGTCAAAATGGTGCTGTTTTCAATTGTCCAGGATCTCTTCTCCAAGCAGAGAATAAATCCGAAAACTATAAACATTCTTATCACGAACTGCAGTATTGTCTGTTCTACTCCATCTTTATCGGCAATGATAATTAATAATTTTGGACTTAGAAGCAACGTAAAGAGCTTTCATCTGTCCGGAATGGGCTGCAGTGCTAGAATTTTGTCGATTTCCTTGGCTAAAGACCTCCTTAAAGTTCACAAAAACTCTCTGGTTTTAGTCCTCAGCATGGAATCAGTTTGCTCAAATGTTTACCGATGAAAAGTCAAGTCTATGCTGCTTTCCAACTGCTTGTTTTGGATGGGAGGCGCCGCGATTTTACTATCAAATCGGAAAAGCGACAAACATGCAGCAAAATATGAGCTGCAGCATTTAGTCAGGACTCACCTTGGAGCAAAAGAAAGTGCACACAAGTGTGTTTTCCAGGAATCTGACGATGAAGGATTTACCGGGGTCTCGTTATCAAGGTCAATTCTACAAGTAGCCGGAGAAGCGCTGAAAACAAACATGGCAATACTTGCAACAATGGTGCTTCCCTATTCTGAGCTCATCAGATATCGAATTTCAGTAACCTGGAAGAAAATTTGGCCGCCTGCAAGAAAAAAAGGTCCTTATAACCGGATTTCAGGAAGGCTTTCGAGCATTTTTGCATTCATGCAGGTGGGAAAGCACTGATTGATGCTATTAAGGAGAATCTGAAATTGAAAGATAGGGATGTGGAAGCTTCGAAGATGACGCTTTATAAGTTTGGGAACACATCATCTTCTTCAGTTTGGTATGAACTTGGGTACCTTGAGGCAAAAGATAGGGTTAAGAGAGGAGATAGAATTTGGCAGTTGGCATTTGGAAGTGGATTCAAATGTAACAGTGCTGTCCGGAAATGCATTTCAAAGATGAAAATGGAGAATTGTTCCGATGATTGGTTGGAAAATATTGATCAATACCCGGTAGAGGTGCCGGATGTTATTGATCATTGATGTAAATTTGGCACTTACAATCGCATCAATCTGAAAAGAACATGGCAAATAAAGGTGCAGAAACTTACTTATATCCATGTAAAATATACCACCAGTATTAACCAGTGAACTTCCAAATTTTCACTGTAGCAGTTGAAATCAAGACACAACGTACTGCCCACGTAATTAGAAAAAGACTGCGTGGATCTGAATATTTATTTTCTTGGATATAGAGAACAATTTCTAACCTCTCAAAAGTCAAGTCTCACCTAAAAATAAACAATTCGTATCTGGTTGACTTAAAAGGGAAGACTTTGAAACTTACAAGAAATAGAAATCTGGTATCTTCGTTCTCGCTGAAGTACCAATTGCCGAGCACTCTCTTAAGGTTTTCGCATCTCTTTTCGGATCTAATATCTACAGGTAAATCCTCGTTGTCAGTCTCTTTAGATTTCAGTTCGTAAATTCACTAATTTTGTTGATACCTAGCTATGAACTCTTGCAAGTTACAATTAATAATTCTAGACTTAGGGTCCATACTCTGTCAAACTTTGCCCTTTTTTATTCTTTGATTAATGTAATTGTCCCATGATTTTGAATAATTTATGGTTTGGATTTGTAAGAGCTTCAAATAATAAAGCCTCTGGGTTTCTAGATGATGATTTCGATTTTTGGAAAATCCAAGCGAAGAGAAGAAAGAGCAACGTTCACAATGAGGAATGGCGAAACTGTACTAAAAGAGTTGATTGCTGCATCTAATGGTAAATATAATTCTTTTCGCATTTTCTCTGCTCAAGAACTCAAGATAGCAACAAACAACTATGACAGTAATAATTACGTAAACAAATACTTCGTCTATCAGGGTTTTTGGCAGGAACGGTCAATATCCGTTATGAATTTTCAGAGTCATATGAAGGATTACGCATACGAATACTGTATCAAGAACATTGTATATGCATCACAAATGAGTCACAAAAGTATTTTAAGGCTGATTGGATGCTGTTTAGAGACTGAACTTCCGATTCTAGTCTTTGAATCTGTTGAGAGTGGGTCTCTTGTTGATCGTATTCGTGGTCCTCACTTTGAACCATTACTGTTGCCACATAGGTTAAAGATTGGAATGGACATAGCTCATGCAGTTTCATATCTTCACCTTGGATTCCCCAGGCCAATCATTTTTAGAGATATAAGACCATCACGTATCTTATTCACTGAACAACATGTTGCCAAACTGTTTGATTTTTCACTAGCAGAATCTATTCCAGAAGGTCAATCCCACATAAAATTAGATGCGGTGACAGGAACAATAGGATACACTGCACCGGAGTGCTTGATTAAACGTGAAGTCAATGAAAAGTGCGATGTTTATAGTTTTGGTGTGCTTCTAATTGAGCTTTTGACTGGACAGAAAGTCTATGACAAAGCTCGTGCCCGAAACAGTAGTGATGAACATTTACAAAGAAATTTGAAGAAATATGATGGTGATGAACATTTGGTATATCATGTGAAGAAATATATTGAAAATAACAAATTTATTGAGATAGTAGATCCCATAATCGTTGAAGACTGGTCATGTCCTGAGAAAGAGCAGCAGTTGCAAGCTTTTGCACAACTTATCTTTGAATGTGTCAACGAATCACCAGAACATAGACCAACAATGATTGATGTGGCTAAACAACTTAGACAAATGTATCGCTCATGCTCTTGTATGTAATTTTACATATTGATTCCAATTGTTTTCATGTTTTTATTTTCCATGTATCAACAGTTGTAGCCTGTATATGTCAATAAAAAGTTTATTTATTTGAGTCTAGACTCCTTTCTTCTTCGAATATATATGTTCGTGAGATCTTGAATATAAATAATTGATATATCACCAGCAGGACCGCCCATGGAGCATACATACTAGTCAGGCTTTCAAGCATTTTTGCATTCATGCCGGTGGAAAATCAGCAATTGATGCTATTAAGGAGAATCTGAGGTTGAAAGATAGATACGAGGAAGCTTCATAGACGACGGTATATAAATTTGGCAACCCATCTTCTTCATCAGTTTGGTATGAACTTGGGTACCTTGAGGCAAAAGGTAGGTTAAAAGAGGAAACAGAATTTGGCAGTGGCATTCGGGAGTGGATTCAAATGAAATAGTGCTGTCTGGAAATGCATTTCAAAGATGAAACTGGTGAATTGTTCTGATGTTTGGTTGAAACAGATTGATACCCAGTAAAGTAGCTAGATATTTTTGATCATTGATGGAACTTTAAGACATACAATCAATCAGTATCCAATCTAGTAAGAATATAGCAAATAAAGATGCAGAAACTTATTTATATCCATGTAAAATACACCATCAGTATTGACCAGTGAACTTCCATTTTTACTGTAGCAGTTGAAATCCGGATGCAACCTACTGACCATCTGATTTAAAAAATAAATAAATAAGTATAAACTGTACGGATCTCAATATTTATTTTTTTGGATATAGAAAACAATTTCTAACCTCTGAAAAATCAAATCTCACCTGAAAATCAAGAAGTCATATCTGGTTGACTTAAAAGTGAAGACTTTGAAACTTATGAGAAATGGAAATCTGGTATCTTCATTCTCCTTGAAATGCCAATTGCAGAGAACTCTCTTAAGGTTTTTGCATCTCTTTTCCAATCTAACATCTACAGGTAAATCCTCGTTGTCAATATCTTTATATTTCAGTTCGTAAATTTACTTATTTTGTCGATACCGTTGATATGAACTCTTGCAACCTACAATTGATACTTCTAGACTAAGCGTACATACTCTTTGTCAAGCTTTGCCCTATTCTATATTTCGATTAATGTAATTGTCCCATGTTTGAATAATTTATGGTATGCATTTGTAAGAGCTCTCAAATAATAAAGTCTCTGGGTTTCTTTTAATTGTCTAGATATCTCTAAATTTTCCATCCCATTCCAGGTAGCTCCTCTTTTCATCAGACTGCAATTAAATTAATGGTTTCCAGATGATGCGTTCGATTTTAAGAAAATCCCAGCAAAGAGAAGAAAGAACAACGTTTATAATGAGGAATGGCCAAACTGTACTAAAAGAGTTGATTGCTGCTTCTAATGGTACATATAATTCTTTTCGCATTTTCTCTGCTCAATAACTCAAAATAGCAACAAACAACTGTAGCGAGAATAATTACTTAAAAGAATACTTTGTCTATAAGGGTTTTTGGCAGGAAAGGTCAATTTCCGTTATGAATTTTCAGATTCATATCAATGATTATGCATACGAATACTGTATCAAGAACAGTGTATATGCATCACAAATGAGTCACAAACATGTTTTAAGGATGATTGCATGCCGCTTAGAGACTGAAATTCCTATTCCAGTCTTTGAATCTGTTGAGAGGCTCTTGTTAATTGTATTCGCGGCCCTCGTGATGAAATTCCTATTCAAGTTTCATTTCAAAGATAAAACTGGAGAATTATTCTGGTGTTCGGTGGAAAATATTGATCAATACCGAGTAGAGGAGCCAGATATTAAGGATCAGTGATGTCAATTTAAGGCATACAATCAGTATCAATCTAATAGAATATAGCAAATAAAGATGCAGAATCTTAATTATGTAAATATACTATTTGTATTAACTAGTGAACTTCCATTTTTTCACAGTTGAAAACAAGATACAACCAACTGACCATTTGATTAAAAAGGAAAAAAAAATTGTTTATTTTCTTGGATAAAGAAAACAATTTCAAATATCAGAAGTCAACTCTCCTAACTTTTTATGACTTTGAACCGCAGACTAAATTGAAAAATTCACAGGAACATTATCACTTTCATGCGCAGAAAAAACTAGTTTCTTTTTTACTTGTTATGTTCGTTCTGCTCCAGGGGCCAAGTACAGAGCTCCTCTGTTTTCTCTATCTTCATGAAAATATTCAGCATATCACATACTTTTTTTATTGGAAGCGAAAGTTTTCGGCATACGCGTTAAGAATCTCTCCAGGTGATGGGCTCGTGTATGAGAGCAATCAAGATTTCGGAAAAGGAAGACAAGAAAATATTTCTGATGAGGAACGGCGAAAATATACTGGAAAAGTTGATTTCGACATTTAATGGTAAACGAAATCCTATTCGGAGCTTCTCTGCTGAAGAGATCAAGGCAGCAACAAGCAATTACGACTTGCAAAAAGTTATAAAAAGTGGGTTTGTGTATAAATTGTACAATGGTTTCTTGCACGGCCGCTCAGTATCCGTAATGAAGTTTCAAAACAATGACAAATTTGATGCATACGAATGGTGTTTGAAGAACATTATGTTTGCATCACAAATGAGGCATTGAAATTTTGTGAAGCTGATCGAATGCTGCTTAGAAACACAAATTTCCATTTTTGTTTTCGAATCTGTTTCGTATGGAGCTCTTCCTAATTTTATCTACGACCCTCGTCCATCCGATCTCGAGCCTCTTTCGCTGACACCTAGGTTAAAGATTGCAACAGAGATAGCTGACGCACTAGCATATCTCCATGTTGGATTTCCTCGGCCTATTATTTTCAAAAACATCAAGTTATCAAGCATCCTGTTCGGTGAGGATCATCATGTTGCCGAACTCTTCGACTTTTCACTAGCAGAATCCATCCCAGAAGGCGAAACTCACATACAAGATGCAGTACCAATTGGGATAATGGGATTTGTTGCACCTGAGTATGTAACTGCAGGCTATTACAATGAGAAGTGTGACGTCTTCAGTTTTGGTGTATTGTTACTTGTGATTTTGACAGGAAAAAGAATGCATTTCATAGATGAAGCTGGAGATCATTGTTTATTGATGCATCGAGAGAGGAAACATATTGAAAGTAATAGGTTTGATGAAGTAGTAGATCCTGTGATTCGCGGAGATAGTAGCAGACAATCTTTTGGAAAATAGCAGCAATTGCAAGGTCTTATAGAGCTTGCTCTTAAATGTGTATGTGAATCAGCAGAAGGAAGACCAACGATGACCGATGTAGCAAAACAACTCAGACAAATATACCGTTCTTGCTAATGGCTTAGATATTTTCGTTCATGTATCTTATTGTTATTATGAAATTCCATATCTCAGATTTCTTGTGTCCCCGGTTTAACGAAGGAAATTTCTCAATTAGACTTGGAGTATTGGCCATTGGGTGTGGAAATTTGTTAATTTCCGGGGGCCAACTTTTCTCTGCTATTGAATGCTGTGGGCCTAAAAATCCTGGTTTTAGTCGACTTAAAAGAGAAGACATGAATGCTTATAAGAAGAAACACAAATCCGGGTCTGTTCATTTCTTCTTCAGATGCCAGCCTTTGCGCAACTTATATTTGAATGTGTTGGCGATTCACCAATTGCTTTCATGTTTTTATGACTATGTGCTACCAGTTTTAGCATTTTATATATAAACAAAAAAGTTTATTTATTTAAGTCTACCTTCATTTCTCTTCAAATATGCATGTTCTTGAGAGCTTGGATACGTAAAATTAATATATCACTGGCCATGAAGCTTTGGTGCATTGTTGCTTGAGCTTTTGACAGGAAAGAGAATGGTTTGCACTTCCAATCCCGACATTGATGATCAATAAATCTTACAGGATCTTCTGAAGAAATATGATAAAAATAATAAGCTTGTGGAGATAGTACATCCCACAAACTTTGCTGATGGATCAAATCCAGGAAAAGAGCAGAAATTGCTAGCTTGTGCGTAACTTGCTTTTAAATGTATCTCTAAATTACCCTGACGATAGGGCAAACCATGGTTGATGTAGCAAAAACAACTTAGACAAATGTACCGGTCTAGTTGATATCTCAATGTCTAAATTGATGGTATAGTGCTCTGCTTTCAAAATCACTGATGAAAAACATGAAAATAAAAAACCCCTTTAAACAAATAATTTTTGTTTAGGTAACAGGTTCTGTTGCCATGGAAATTCAATAAAAAGGAATATAAATTTACATGCAAGAACAGTTCATTTGTCTTTTCCAATATCACTGGTAATTTTATGTGCTTCGTAAATGTGTGAAAATATACCTCTTGTTTCTTGGGCCTTGGCATAGATAAGAAAGAATTGCTTGTCAACCGTAACTGGATTACAGTTGTAGGATCAAGATGCGCTCTTGATTTAAGCTTTACTTTAAGCAAATATTGCGCTCTTGATTTTCATATATACTAAAATTTTAACTCGTGTTACAATTTTCAAGTGCATAATCTTACAAAACTGTAGAGTAGCAAAGCCCTGAATTCATAAAAATGCTAGATCGAGACTTAAGTTCACAATGTGTGGCTTCACTTACGAGCTCATGTCCGGATTGGTAAAGGAATTCTCCAGGTAGCCAACATTGACTTGTCTCATAACTTGAATGAATCGAAGGGAAGACTTCCCACATTTCTGGTCATATATGCATATTCATTTTGCTTCAGAATTTTGTTTCTTCTTTAACCCGAAATTTTCATCCAAAGGTAAATTCCTCTTTCTCAGCTGCTTGTAATTTCTTCAGTATCGATCTGATGTAAATGGTTTCAATGTGTTTCACGTTCCATAGCCAGAATTTTTGGATTTGAGATTGATGAATATTTCTCGTGGGTTGGTGGATATTCTCGATCTTCGATGAGTTGGTGTTTGAGAACAAAGCAAGAATTTAGAAAAGGCAGAGAAGAAAGCATTTATGATGAAGAATGGAGAAGTATTACTAGAAACGCTGATTGCCTCTTGTAATGACAAGTATAATCCAACTCGTGGCTTCTCTGCTAAAGAGCTCCAGACTGCAACAAACAACTATGGCGTAGGGCATGTCATAAAGAGAGAGAATGGTTGTTAAAAAATTTACTATCGTAATCCGCAGGAGCGGGACTATCCAGTTTCTGTTTTGAAGTTCGCAACGTACGAATGCTGTTTTAAAAACATTGCATTTGCATCACAAATGAGTCACAAAAACGTTTTGAAATTGATTGGTTGCTGCATAGAAACTCAGATTCCCATTCTAGTTTTTGAATCTGTAGAGGCAGGTACTCTTCGTGATCGTATTCACAGTCCTCATCCACCACATTCTGAGCCATTGCAATTGCCGGATAGGTTAAAGATTGCAATGGAAATAGCTAATCAGGAACTACGAAGCTGAGCTCCACTCGGCTTAACCTATTAATCGTGTCTACTTCTACAATTACAGAATCAACGTATTCTTATAATAAAAGCACTTTTCAGAAATATAAATTAAAAAAAAAGGCACTTACCATGCCCATCATAGGTAAGTAAATATAGCCTTGCTTCTTCAACACTAAAACTTATTGAAGCATCTGTTTACTTTTGCTAATGATCGCAAAAGAGACACAACTTGAAAATGTTTCCGAGTCTAATCATCAGAAGGGAATCATCTCCTATTAATGCCCAAATCACTTTCTCTTCTTGTCCTCTAACCACCTGACCAAATTACCTCACCTTTTTACACCTCGACCTTTCATTACAAAAAAGAGCCAATTCTTCTGTGTGTTGCGGCAGCACAATCATACAGGAAGGAAGAAAAAGGAACAAATAATCTTCTCTTTCTTCCCATGGTGATGGAAAGTGGGGTGCAGTCATCATCGTTCGTTGATCCTATAACTGGGTCCCACTTAAACATCACTTCATCACCGTCCAATTCAATCAAAACTTGCCCATCATTTCTCCTTGGTAGTAGTAGCGGGTATATATTATAATGTTACTTTCGCAATCAACACACAGCTTGCAAAATGCTCAATTTATTTGTTAAAAATTATGACTTATCAGTGACATTATTAATATTTAATAATTATACAGTATATGGTACAGATACGTATACTGTATATTATTAATAATTATTACAATATTAAATATTTAATTTTAAAATATTATGACTACCTCTTTACATAAATCCAAAAAGGTATTACATATGATTCATATAAAGATTATGAATCAATTTTGTCCATTATTATTTAATACAAATTAAAGGTGTATTAATTATTTTTAACAAAAAAATAATAATAATCCAATTATTATTATTATTATTGAAAATAAATAAATACTGTCTAAACATACATATACAGTATACGTTACAGATACGTAAGTACGTATATATACTACTTCCCCACCCAAAAATTTTACTGCTAATCTCCAATTATTATTACCATTATTTGTTTGCCCTTCTTTCTCGTTCCCTGCTTGGCTCGAGTTTTCTTCTCTTCCCCTTTCGTCTTTCATTCTAAGGGTTCTTAAAAATCGTTTAAGATTCTCCAACAATTTCAAATTTCATCTAACTCCTCTGTCTCTGTTACTCTAATCAAGGGTTTTTGTTTTGTTTTATCTTTTTGTCAAATTAGGGCACAAAGTTTAACCCCTTGTATGTTTTTCAAATTACCACCAAAGACACTTCACTTAGTTAAATATTAGGGATTTGAGATTTGATTCAGTTGAAAAGTCTTATAAATATCTCTTTTTGGGGCAGATCAGAGCGTGAATTGTGTATGATTTAACATTTTTTAGGGATTTTTTTTTTTTAGGGTTTTGGTGAGTATTTTGATTTGTTGTATTTTGAGTAACATTTGATTGGGATTGGCTCAGATTGACTGGCATTGGATTCAATAGATATTGCATGTAGAGGATTGTGAAAATTCGGGATCAAAGTTCAGTGTCTTACTGCTCAATAAAGATTGTTTTTAGAGATTCGGTTTTTTGTTTTTGATAATTTAAGGTTTTATGATTAGTTGACTCTGCATGTGTAAACATTGAGGGGTCCTCTGCTTGCTTGTAGAGGATCCCTACTTATATAATTATATGTTTATTTTCAAAAAGAAAACAAAAAAATATAACTTTGAATTATTCTGTTTGAATATGACTTGGAGAGGTGTTATAATTGGTTGAGTTTGTGTGTTTGTGGAAAAAATCAAGTAAGGTGGCATTGAAATTTTCATTTGGTGGATTGGTACTAGAATTTGTGTGCGCCAGTATTTATTTCACTTTGGAAGGAAATGCATAGTTCTGGTCCGGATACCGGACGCAAAAATTGTGTGGTTGTGGGTGGTTCGGTCTTGATTCCGTTCCGGTTTGTGTGGCCTTATGGGGGAAGAAGGGTGTTTCTCAGTGGCTCTTTCACCGGGTAAGTGAATAAAACAAAATGATCTTGATTATATATGACTGCCTAAATTTGGTTTTAATTATTTAAATGGGTATGTGATATGAATTCTGATTGAAAATTTAATGCATGCGACAGGCCGGCAGAGCATATGCCTATGTCACCAATCGAAGGATGTCCTGCTGTATTTCAAGTTATTTGCATGTTGCCGCCAGGATGTCACCAGGTTACTTGACTCTGATGATTGTATACTAAACTGAAGTATTATGCTCCTATACAATTAGTATCTTTTTAATTGGTTTTTTTGCAATTAACTAGCGTTAAACTGCATATGATAAATGCTCATGGATTTCTTTTAAATTTGATGCTGTCGTTTAAAATTTTATGTCCATTTCCTTGCAGTATAAATTCTATGTTGATGGAGAATGGCGGCATGATGAACATCAGCCCTTTTTAAGCGGGAATTGTGGGGTAATGAATTATATAATTATAGATAGGGAGACAGATATGGTTCCTACCACTGCCGGCCACGATCCTTCTGGTAACATGGAGGTAGATGATGTTGTTATGCAACCGGTAAGGGTCTCTTTCACACTTATTCAATAACTTAATTGGTGGCTTGTACATCAAACTCATAGATCTTGTCCTCATTACCTCATGGTACCTTGAGTTGCCATATTTTTAGGCTTGGGGTCTTTTCTATCTTTGGTTAGCACATTGAGTTGCCATACATTTGGGATTTGTGGGTGACAATGATATACTTTGCTGGAGAAATTGCAACCTAACATTTTTTAATCCCTAAATGTTAGGCATGTGCATATATGTAACAATGGGAATCATTTTACTATGCTATGTTAACCTATGTGGGTTGCAATTTCAGGTGCTTATGTTTAGTTTTAAGAGAGACTGCTTGGTTCGCTATGATGAATGTTAAAACCACATTCAGAGCAGCCTAATAGGGTCTCGCTTTTATAGGATAGTTGTGAAAGTGAAAGTCATGGAGATGATATTTTGCTTCTAAGTTTAAATGTTAGTATTAATCTTACTTTTGGGTTTTTGAAGAGACCTTTGCTCATTCTAATTTGCATTAATTAGAAAGACTTACAGTAATTTACAAGATGGAGTTCTGTTGCTGTTATCTTCATCATATTGCTCCTGTGTTACCTGCTATACACAATAGGTCACATTGTCAAGTGGTACTTGCAGGAAGCTTTTACACAAATCTCGGAGGCTGATTTAGAGCTCTCTCGTCGACGCATATCTTTATTCCTCTCAACACATACAGCATACGAGTTGATTCCTGAGTCGGGCAAGGTTTGAATGCTTTACCCTCTTAATGGGCTGCTAGTACAGGACATTGTAGGATTTGAATATTTTCTTTTCAAAAAATTTTGGTGGGGCTCATTACTGTCTTTAATGTTGCAGGTCATTGTCCTGGATGTCAATTTACCTGTAAAGCAAGCATTTCATATTCTGTATGAGCATGTGAGTCTCTTTTACTGAAAGACATGCTTGTGCAAGCCAAGCTATTCTGTACTTGTTAGAAGAGAGAACATATATTTTGTACTTGAATGCATCATTTCCTTTTTCTTCTGGAACCATTTTTTGTTAACAAACTATTATGTAGTTTGTCTGGGAAGACTGGAATTTGCATTTATTCTTGTTGTTGGGTTGTGATGTATATGTGTTGCAGGGAATTCCTGTGGCTCCTCTCTGGGATTATTCCAAGAGCGAGTTGGTTGGAGTTCTCAGTGCATTGGACTTCATCTTGATTCTTAGTGAGGTGCGTCTGGAATAAACTTCTTGGTTTTTCTTTCAAGTTCTATCACAGCTTCATTTTGGGATAGCTTCAGTTTATAATCAGGAAGGAAATTGTGTGACATTTATAATATAACAGAATGTTCCAACAACAATGGAGAGTTGTTGATGTTACATCTGTTGAAAGGTGCTAGGATGTGCTATGTAGAGGGAATTGCTGTCTCTATGAAACACTGTGGCTAAAAGATGAAGCTTCTCTCAGTAAAAAATGAATCTAAAAAAATGTCATTTCCCTTTCTCCTTCAAACTTGTGGATTTAGGCAGTGACAGAGTCTTCTCAAGTTCAAATACGAGAATATTGCCTGAAAACCGTTCTTAGAATGACAGGTCCGAACCTTCTAAAGTGACCTAGTTGTGCCATCCCCCTACTCCAGTTATCGTTTTCATGTAATATTAGTTTTCAAAAGCAACTATGAAATCGTATATCCATAGTCCTTGGCTTTCATTGCAACCGCAGCTCCCAGTCAGGTTCTCATGGCCAACCTAGCCAAATTTGTTAACAAAATATATGTGTTTTATTGGCTTTGCTTTTTATGGTTCTTGCTCAGTTTATTGGAATGCTTGCTTCCATATGGTTTTGTATTGACATTTGCTTTTCCTTTTGAAATTCTTTCAAATTTGCACATGCACAAGTTTACACACACAGAAGCACCTCCTCGCAGAATTTACGAGTTTGCACAAATCACAAATTGAACGTGCATTATGCTTGCCTGTATAAATTGCATGGAGATGTTATCTTTCTATGCATGTTACACATTTTTGTTCCTTGAATTTGCATAACCTGTATAACCTGTTAAAATTCAGTTGGGGACTAACGGCTCAAATTTAACGGAGGAAGAATTAGAGACGCATACCATATCAGCTTGGAAAGATGGAAAATTACAGCTTAATCTTAATAGACAAATTGATGGCAATGCGAGACCACATCCTAGATGCCTTGTCCAAGTGAGTGCTTCGTCTCATTCCTTTTTGAGGTTCTTTAGCATGCAAATGAGTCTGTAGTCTATATTTTCGCTTATTTTTTCTTGTTCATGGTTTGGTTAATTTGGGAAGGTAATAAATAACTTTCTTTGACTGTGGATGGTCTGCTGATATGTCAATGGATTTAACACATGCTCTTCTAAACACTTCACATGCAAAGAGTTCAATACATATGCGTTAAAAACACACTAGTTTCATTTCTAAGGTAATGGAAATGTTCATGTTCTCGTTGGAAGTCTACATATAGAAGCAAGAATCAATTGTTGAGTGAATTATGAAACACTCTTATTATGAAACAATTGTTGTTATCTTTAAATTTCTGGATAGCTTCATTTCAGGTTGTTGATTAATTCAAGCTCGTGTATTGATGGTAATCTTTATTAAATACAAAGTTGGTGATGAAATAATCTGCCAGTGGGTTTGACACAACTTCAGTTATGCTGAATCGAAGTTTTTTTAAATGTTTTGATGTTCAGAATCTGTCAAGTGGCTGTGGTGTTTTATTTATGATTTTTCTATCATGCAGGTTGGACCTTCTGATTGTCTAAAAGAAGTTGCTTTAAAAATATTGCGAAATAAGGTGGCTACTGTTCCTATCATGCATGCAATGGCACAGGGTGGTTCAAATCAACAGCTACTACTACATCTTGCTTCTTTGTCTGAAATACTGAAGTGTAGGTATTTTTTTTTTTTTTTATTCATTGGTTAAGGAACCATGATTCATTTCTAACATTAACCTATTTTCAGGCATATGTCGGCATTTCAGACACTCCTCTAGCCAATTACCCATTCTTCAACAATCAGTGTCTTCAATTCGATTGGGTACATGGGTTCCACAGATTGGGGAATCAAATGGTCGGCCATTTCAGATGTTGAAACCAAATGCTTCGCTTGGTTCTGCCTTATCCCTGTTAATTCAAGGTGAATTATACCTGTTCCAACACATTGGCTCAATTAGAGGAAAATTACTGACTGAATTTCTTTTTGTTCTAACCTACAAATAGCCCATAATACTTCTAATGCGAAAAGGCATTGTTTCTCTACCTTGTGATGATTTAGTGCTCATTCGCTGCGGCTTCTGTCATGTCCAAGAGAGCCTTTTTAATTTCCAATGCTCTTTTTATTTTTATTTTTTCTTCTTGTGTTGTTTGGTTGCAACTACAGAAAAGCTTATGGAGGATTGAAAAAGTTGTCTAACCTCTGCTTGGAGAAGGTTATGTTTTTGGCTGTTGGGATTAGACCTTTTGAGCTTTTCTTAAAAGTTTAAATCATCTAAACACTTCTATTCTATTTTAAAAAATTTACTTTATTCCCTGTATAACGTAACCTTGAAATTTTGTTTATTAAGGCTGTCGCACAATTTTTCTTACAAGTTGTATTAGGCAACAAACCACCATAAACTTTTTGTTTAAAGCTCTATTTTGGGGTATCTATAACTGTTAGGATTCTTTTTTCACTTTCTCCATTGTGGACTATAGGCTCTTTTTCTCTCTTTCTGATTATAAGATTGTTTTATGGTGTACAAGTAGCTGGTTTAACCTACCACATTTCATGCTCTTTCTTATTTTGGGCATTCACACATTCTGCAGCTGAAGTCAGTTCAATACCAATAGTGGATGATAATTACTCTTTGCTGGATATATATTCACGAAGGTAATTGTTAAACCATCCCCCCCTCCTTTTATTCGTAAATATTGTTGATACCAAAAGGGTGGTAAAAATTTTGCACCAACTGAATGTTTCATCTTCCTTGATAGTGACATCACTGCGTTGGCAAAAGATAAAGCTTATGCTCAGATCCATCTTGATGAAATTAGTATTCATCAGGTAACTGCTAAATTTTAGTCAATGATTTAACTTTTTAAGGCATGTAGTTGTGCTTAATTTAATGGTTAGAGAACTGTTGGACCTCTCATGTCCATTAGCATCCTTAATTCAAGAAGTAAATATGCATTATGGCTGACATATGCTCTGCTTGGAGACTTAGTGTGCTTGTCTGTCTTGTCTAATCTTGTAGGCATTGCAACTGGGACAAGATGCAAATTCTTCTCAGGGCTTCAATGGGCAGAGATGCCACATGTGTTTGCGATCCGATCCTTTACATAAAGTGATGGAGCGGTTGGCAAATCCAGGTACATTTTTCACGTAAAATTTTGTTTTGACTTCATATTGTTTGTAATAATCATGCAATTGTTTGGATTCTTGTTTTGTTTCAGGGGTTAGGAGACTCGTTATTGTGGAGGCTGGCAGCAAGCGTGTAGAAGGAATCATTTCATTAAGTGATGTGTTTAGATTCTTGCTTGGTGTTTAGCTGGAATGGTGTCCATTTTTCATTGAGGGTTTGCTACGATGGAGCTGGAGAAAACCCATTTATTTTTTCGATGCTCTTCATCTTGATGGCATGCCCCCGCTACCCTGCTGCATAGTGAATGGACCTGCTGTGTTTTGAGTCATTTGATTGGATGGACTGCCTCCGCCGCAGATGCGACTGAGCCCTGTCTGTTGTTAGGATAGAAATTTCAGAGAGCAAAAGAGAATCTGTAAATTGTGAGAGTGAGACTTTGAATTTCTTTTTTAACTTTGAATTCTTATAACCCAAAGCTATTATCGTTTCAACCATACTTAGTTGAAGCAGCTGCCATGTTTTGTCTAGTGTGATAGCACAAAATGAAGCAAAAAGGAGAGGTAAAACTGTATTTAATGGCCTCTGCCGCTGGCGGGAGTATGTAGAAAGTGATTGGGTAATTCAATACAGTTTCTGATCTGTTTTGACCCAAAAGTGGAAATTGAAAAGGTTATGTCTCTGTCATTTTGTTCCAGCCTATGAGTTCTGCGGTTGCCCGACCTTATATCGATAAAAATTCAAAGATCTAGGGCTTGGGTAGTATATGTTGCTTCACAATTCAATCAACGAAAAGGGGATGTTATTAGGAGGCTTAATGCCCAAAATAATCTGTCCACAATCACGTTTTTAGCACGCTTATGAACGTTACACAGGTAACTTTTGATATTTTGCCTGGCCACTGATGTTGACGTAAACGTTATCGGCTGCCTGCTTTCTCAGGCTCATGAGAATTCAAATGGGCTTGGAAACACAATAGTCTCAACCCGCATTGGTTTGGACGGGCCAAGGCCATGGGTTTCTTTGACTATTTTCAGCCCTCGGGGATTCTCTTTTACTTTTATAATAGTTTTATTCCGCGGAAAGATTACCATAAATAAACAAATGTACCAACTAATTCAATGAATAAAGCTTCTTGTCCGTATTTGGGTTAGAAGGTGGTCTAGGTTACTTGTACTTGATGTTGATTGGAAAAGAAGAGAGAGAGGAGAAATCAGCCTTCCGGTGCCAGCCCTCCAAAACATTAATTTACTTGTTGAAAATGGGGGTGATCGACGAATTACAACAGCAGAGCTCAGTTACAAAGAGAAACAAAGGGAAAGAAAGAAAAGAAAAGAAAAGTAAAAGGCAAGTCATGTACATTTAGAGGCATAATACTTGTCATACATCTATCAGCGCCTGATGTCTCGTTGAGTTGGCTGAAATAAGAAATGCAGCAAAACATTAGGCCCACAAAATAAAAACCAAAGGAAAGATAAGGGTAAAGGAGTTACAAAGCTAAGAACTGAACCTGAAACCAAGATTCCGGCATCATATTTACACGGTAGAAGCTGGACAGTGGGGACTTAAAGGAGGCATTAGATCAAAGTTGGTATAAGAGCTAATATTTGAGTCTTAATCCTTCCCATGCACGTTTCTATCTCTCTGTAGATCGGCAGGTTTTGAGGACAGCATGGATGCAAACTTGAAACTGCACAATCAATTATCTGAGCCACATCGGCTGGACAATGTCGTTCAGTACATGTCTGCAGGATACAGGGAAACAATTCTCAGCAAACATGATTTGTCAGTATTTATGTCAAAAACAGAATCTTAGATTTACCTGTATCATGAGCAATGTAGCAACGCATGAGGTGATGAGGTCCGAGGGAATTTGTGCGTCATTTTTGTCATTCGTGTCCTTTAATTTGGGACCAGAAGCATAACTCGTAAGCGGAGGCTCTGAAGCGCCAGGAAAAAATGGATTGGGATGACTGCCATTGACCTGCTCTGGAGATCGGATCATTGGTACCCTAGGATCAGACATTAATTGCCGTTTATCTATATGGTCTAATGCTTCTCCAATCTTCATAAAAGCATCTTCCCCTTCCTTCACGGATGAAATTGCCTGAACAGGTATTTTAGATTACCGAGTCAATAAATTACAGGTCAATATTATGAATCCTCTAACCAGACAAGAACAAAGTGTTACAGTTTGCGCTGCTGATCATCAATATCATCAAAGGATGTAGAGAGCTAATAACCCCAACCAAGAGTTTGATTACATCAATGTTTAAAGAGAAGGGCATGATACAGTCTGGGAAGAAAATGAATGATTTGCAATTGAAGGTTGTGAAACCATTTCAACCTTTATTAGACAAATCAGCAATGGAAATAAATAGCCTTTTGAGAGAGACAGAGAGAAAGAGGAGACTCTTTATACCTTGATAATAGCATCTACCATTGTATGTGCTTTTAATCTTGAGCCATTAACTATTTCAACTACAGCAGATCCTAATTCTTGTGAGATGTAAGAATTATCAAGAGTTCTAGAATTGGCTGGGGGCTTTGGCCAAGATGGCAGGGAGTTTTCTGGGTAAGTATTACGCTGCCTCACATGGAGTAAAGCAGAAGAAGCCTGCACACAAGAAAAATTGATCAAAGATTGCTGCCAGGTCAAAGCATGGAATTGTAAACTAGTAGAAAAGATTAAAAAAAAAAAAAAAGCAAACATAATTCGTGGAAGCCACATGCCTGGTCATTGGCTTCCTTTAGCTGTACAAGTACCGTGGCGATATGCTTCTTGAGAGGTTCGGAATCTTTTAAAGAGCCTTCTCCACCATTTTGGCTTTCCCGTATGTCATTGTTAGTGTTCTTAAGCTCCATCAACAATGCTTCCTATAGCATTGGAAAATAAAAAAAAAGGACAGGGTCAGACTTGCGTGGAGATGCTGGATGGTTTGCAGTAACTTGTACAAATATGCTTCATCAACAAACACTAGGCCTTTAGCAAGAATAACATGAAAACCTTCTTCGAAAGAGCACGCTTCACCTCAGAAAGAGCCCTTATAGTAGCTTCCCTTGCTTGGATCTGTGCTGCTGTACAAGGTTGACCATAGGCTGCCTGCTCAGGAGCCACTGACTCTGCAAGAGGAAGAGCATAGTTCGTATCCCCCTGGGCAAAGTGTCAGAAAATCAGATTAGTTAAACCTATTAGTGTGAACATTCTGCCACATAGTTCTACATATTCAGACAGACTTTAACGGTTCCCAATAATATATTGATATGAGTTCAACGAGCATGCATACCTTTACCTGCTTTGTCAAGGTATTCGTGGGAATAGGTGCTTTCTGCGGATGCCCGCCAGAAGCAAATAACATGGACACACCAAAATTAGGATGTCCATTCACTTGCGGTTCTTTAGATATAGCAGAGAAATTATCAGCACTGATCTGTCTCCTCAGAGCTTCTGGCATGTTCTCCAATGGATTTGAAGGCATGCAATCAATATCCTGTAAAACAGATTTCCTCATTACCCCTTGTGTAAAAGAAAATGATAATGCAACCATAAGAAAATAAAATGTTATTTCAATTACTGGGACAACAATTTCACAACCTAGGAACATGATCAAATGAAGCATAAATCATAAGGGAAAAAAAAAACACAAACCAACTCATCGCCTAGAAATCACATGAAGTTCAACAGATAGATAGCAACTTTAATGAAAACTATATCACTATCTTCAGAATAGCAACTGCTCCAAAGGCCATCTAATTCAGCATTTAACTTGCAACTTCAAAGATATTGTAGTTTCTTCAACCAAAATGATCAGCTAGCTTAATAATGAAAACGAAAAACTAATTGTCAAAAAATGTAACTACCACGACAAATTCAACTCCTAAATCAGTATGGTCAAACTGAACCCTGCATTTCTCATGATCAACAGTGAGTATACTTCCATCATGCCATTCCCTTGTTTTGGGATGAATAGCAACCACTCGCTGTCCAACTGATAACGGGCGTGGTAAATCTCTTGGAAGTCCTTCCCTTCTACCATTGCGAAGTTCAGCATAATGTTTTCTCACAGATTCTCGATATTGTTTAAGTTTCTCTCTTTCATCATGTAGAAAGCGTTCAGATAGCCTCCGAGGTTTGCCAAGGGAACTGCATCAAACAGTTGCAACATAGTAATCTGTATCATCATTCCCAATAAAAATTAACAGACAAGGTTCCAAAGTAAATACAAAGCAGTTGGAGAGAGAGAGAGAACCGACACCGACACACCTCCTTATGACCCCCCATTCAACACGAGTAAGTCTTGGGATGTGCCCAAGTCCAACATGATTTAAATACTCTACAAACTCTCTATTAGCAAACCAAGGGTAATCGATTGCACCGTAGAACCACTCAAAAGTGCACCATCTACGTACCATATCAGATGACAGGCAACAAGAAAGCTTTTCCTGCAAATTCAACAAAAATATAGATAAAAAGTGGCTTAAAAGTAAAAGAAATATTAGTAAAAAGAAAAACTTAGTCTCGTTCAAGATATAAACATAAACAAAGCCTTTACCTTCACAGAGAGAAGTCTGTCTTGTTGTGACATAAAATATTTGTTAGGTCGAGTTTTTAAAACGTTCTCAGAAGACTTCACCTCTTTTGAGCTCAATATTCCCTTAAAAACCATCTTTCGTCTACTTTGCTGTTTGGTACATAAGCTACCTGGGCTAGCAGCAGGATCCCGTGCATCTAATTTCACTAAATCAATACTTGCTCTTTTCTGATCATTAACAGATGAACCTTCTGACAGTTGCCCCAGTTTCGATTGAGCAAAAATTTTACCGGTACGTTTACCTTTAGTGGAGAATTTGTTCTCTTCTCCAGCAAAGGCCTACAGCAGAGGTGCATAAGAAATAAAGGAGAAAACATCAGTTCAATTGCAAAGGAAAACATTTCTGAGAATCATTTGCATTCACTAGTAATTGAAATTTTCCAGTACATATAATCAGAGATCCTCTCCAAGTGTGTGAAAATATTTTTATGCTTGCATTTTGGTACACTCATATGTTTGTATCACCACATATCTAAAATATAGAGGATACATTTTATTTTAAATTAGAAAACCTATAAAGGAAAGCTTAAAATACAGAGGAAACTGAATCATAGAGAAATATATGCATCAACACCCAGACCATATATACTTAGGAGATAATATTATATATAAGCATAACTAGCAGAAAAATCTTGCATGAAACTTGCAAGCAAATTTGCTGTGGGAAATCAACCTAGGAGAAAATATATGTTGCTACGAAAGAAATTTAGACAGATACAAAGTGCCTCCAATGTAAAAGGATTGCATACCTCACTCTCCAAAGTTCTTGTTGGATGAGATTGTGTAAGAGCTTTGGCGTTTGATATCTGCAACATACAAGAATTGGCTCTTATCATAAAACAAAACCCTTGATAGACAATCACTATGAACAAAGAACACTTGTCCCAATATTACCTTCTTTGGAAGATTGGGTTTGCGTTTCCTCTTCCACATACTATTTGAAATATCAGGCTGTTCTTTCACTTCTGCCACTGTTTCAACATCAATGCTTGAGTATCTTCGAAGTTTAGACTTTCTAGGCATAGCACCCTCAACTTGAGTGATTGTATCCAGTGCCTTCTCTTTTGTAACTAAAAGTTTAATTTTGTCTTTGGGATGACATGTAGACGTAGCCTCGGGGGCACTAGACTTGTCATCCATATCAAATGCTGTTTGTTCTTCTTTGAACTGCGCAGATGATTCTGTACACAGCAAAGAAACAAAATTGACAAGGGAATAAATCAATATTTCAAAAATAAGACAAAAGTTATTTTTCTATTAAAAAAAAAAGACAAGATAATAATCAATATTTCATTTTTGAGCACAAACAAGCAGAAAATATGAGCGAAAGGATGAAAGGGTAAAAACCAAAAATTACAAGCATTAAACATTTACCTGATTCCATGGTAGAGTCCGAATACCTCAAGGACAAATCAGCCAATGTTTCTAGAGCATCCAAGGAAGTGTTTTCATCTACATCAATAGTTTAAAAAAATCAGCTATCAAATGCATCATTGACACATGTTAGCATGAAGTTCCATAAGTTTGCTGATTGCTCAACACAATTTTAGGAAGACCAGTAACTGTGAAAATTATGTGCAAAAACACATTCACAGTCAATCGATATATAGTGCACTAAGATCAGTAACAATTGGCCAAAGCATGCCACATAAAGATCATTTTATATTATCCTTTTTTTTTTTGCTCATCAATTTCCTCCTTTCTGCATCACCAAATGTTTGGTTATGTTGATTCATCAAACCATAAAAATTGTCAATTGATCAGCTTTATGGTTTGTACCTCCAAAGAAAAGTTTCTTGCTTCTCTTCCTCTGAACCCGTGGAAGGAGCTGCTGAATTTTTGCATCTGAAACCTCACTTTCAACTTTCCCCTTGCGTCCACTCAAACCTTCTTCAGTTCCACTACATGCTTCTCTCTCATCATCAGACTGACTGTTTCTAATCTCTTCAACTTTTGTTTTCTTTCGGTAAAACTTTTTCCCCTTTCGGTGAACTTCAACACTACCCACACCTTCCATATCCATCAAAGATTTTGCATCTCTAGTATAAGTTCCATTCTCAGGTCTCCTGCTTCTGATTCTACCTTCAGAGCAGTCTTCCTCATATACGGAAGCATCACGAAGATCGGAATGAGCTCTCTCTGATTGTGTGAACTATTCAAATGTACAGGAAACGCAAACATATAAATGATATAATGAGCATGAAAACAAAAACTACCAAAGAAAAAATATACATCAACAGTCAAATACCATGTTATCCCAACTCTGAACTGGTGAGGATTTTCCATGCTCTGTTATTTTGTATGGACTCTGAGAAACTTCAGGAGATCCTCCCCTTTGTGATGCCTGAGTTAATGCCAATGCTGCCACATGCGCAACCTCTTCATCGTTAGCATCAACATCTAATCTCCGCTCTTTTTTATTTAGTGCAATATAATCATCTCTATCATCCTTCTTATGTGAATGTGAAACAGGGAAGCGAGGTGTCCTTTTCTTAACTGCACGGGGCTGAGTACCTAAGATAAATATGGAACCGTCAGTAGAGGAACCCAAGCTAAATGGTGTGGCTGTTGTTATAAAGATTAGATAGACAAGATATAGTTGGTTCACTTGGCACTACACATGAGATAATCAAATCCCAACTCTACTTCCTACTCTTAAATTAGACGATAAGTAAATGGAAAATATATAGATATAGCATCATGCAGAAGCAATCAACTTGCACAATCACCGTTTTCCACCAGATTTCAGTAGTTTACCTTTCATTTCCATAAATTGTCTTACTGGTAGACAGTGATAAAACAGTGTGCACCCACTTCCAACTAGTTACAAAAAGAAGTGTAAAAACAAGTTGAAGAAAAATGAGAAAGAAGCTCCTCATGAGCTAAACTAAATATCATGGTTTATTACCATCAGTATGTGCTCTCTTCAACAAAGATAAGCATCCACCATTTGATGCCATTGTCCAGGGCTGAGATACATATTCTTTTGAGGCACTTAGCTGAACTTTAGCCCGCTTGTGTTTCTGAGATTTCTGCAGTATGCCAGAAGCATCATTGCTCTCACTTTCACTATCACTTCCTTCCTGTCAGTTCAAAACCCAAAAAATTATATATTTTTGTCAATAAATGGCACTCGCACTAACGTCAAATTACCCCTAGTTGATGAAAAGAAAATTCTACATATAATTCCTGCAATATGATGGTTTACCAGTAACTAACAGACACAATTAACTAGCAAGAAATAAGAATCCTCATGCATCTTTCAATTGATATGAAAATTTCAAATTGACCGTGTAAGTTTATCACTTTTCTAATGGTAAGTTAGCAATTAATCTACCAAACATCATAATTCTCAACCCACGAAATAACGATACTTTAATTTAACTAGGAAAAATAGAAATCAATATTCAAACATAAGGCAACAGAAATGAAAATAAATATCAATAAACTATTAAGTAGAATAATAAAATTTTTCTTCTTCATTTTAACATTTTCTTCCGCACTTTTGCATATTTTTACTCAGAAAAGCACTTTTCTTTCTGATATTTTAAGTTTCCCAACCTTTCCAAAGTTAATAAGACTTCCCAAAGCAAATTCAAACCATATTGAGACATACGCACAAAAAAAATGACAATCATGTATTATTCCAATCTGTTTCCACTATCATTACTTATTTCACAATAAACAACTTTATTAACATGCAGGCACAAGCATAAGCTAATATCAATTGATGATACGCACAAAAGAGCTCAGTCATCATAACAGAAACTTCAGTTGACATTTCAAACACTTGTATCCAATCTCACCAGGACATTATAGTGATCAGTCATCATTGCAATAAGGCCAACCACAGAAGCCGTTCCCTCTGGCAGAGATAAGTATGCCTGAATATCAAAATAAGATAAATATTAGCAATGTAATCAAAGAAACTGGTACTCTTTGAACTTTCAACCTTGAGCAATTCAACAACTTCTTACAATCAGCACTTACAAACTGGCAAGTTGTCATACCTAAGAAATCACATTTTATATCATGCTTGTTTCAACATCTCAAATATCACACGTGTAAATTAGACTAAATCATTTCTGCATTAGTACAAAAGAAAAGCCCAAATTCATACCCTTGACCTTGCTCAATTTGAACCAAACATGTTCCTTAGAACGAACAGCAACAATTAATATTATTAGCCATCCAACTTGCAATTATTATCTCATTGAATAATGTAAAGATGCTTAAAGGAAAAAGAAGTGGTAAGCATTAAATAGTACTCCAAAGGAAAGAAGAATAAGAAGATCACAATTCCAGTATTTCATTCAGCCAGATCAATTCAATGAATGGCTTTGCAAAATCCTGACAAAAGATATTATATGAGAAGACTGTCATTGTTGATATGACTGATCATTCACATTGAACTTTTAACTAGTTCAAAAACAAACGGTCAAGTCAAATAGATAAACAATGGCAAATAAGCACAAAAGCAAACAAAGTTACAGACTGTAATTATGACTACTTATTTTAGTAATCAACTAAGCATGCATTGCATGACTATTTACCCGGTTCACGTTGTAGAGGGCCTCCACCATTTCAGCAGATCTATTACGAACTTGAGCAGCCACCTGGACAAAAACAAAAATCAATAATTTAAACCATAAAGAAGATGAAGCCTACCACTTGAAAGACTAGCAAAAAGATTTTACAGGTTAAACATCACCAAATGGAAAGACAACAAAAGGAAAAGATGAATTAATGATGGTTAAAAAAAATAATGATGGTCTATAAGGCAATTTTGATAATTCCTTACCTTCTTCCAATCTTTCCCATAATTTCGATAGGCTTCATAAAAACGCTGAAGCTCTCCCTTGCTCCATTGAGGTCCTAATTTGTCAGACAATTTTTTCTTCAAGGCAGAAAAACAATAGTCAACACATTGAAGGAATGCCGAAATAGAAAATTAAAAGAACAAGACTTCCAGGCAGTAACAAGAGAATCCTTCAACAGAGGTTCGTATAATTTCCAAACTGAAACAAGAGACCCCGAGTCTGAAATCTACCCCTTTTCAGTAGCAAACAAGAAACTTGATTTACATTTTTCTTTTCTATCCCATAATCAAACCAATGCAAGAGCATAAAAAAATCAATCACAACAGTTACAGAATCATACAAGCACTGAAATGAACAACAAAACTACAATAATCATGCAGTCAAGTGTAGTCACACAATCTCATCACATGAAAGCTCCAGGGGATAAAGCAAACACTCACCTTTCGCTTACTTTTGCTTGAATTGACAATAACTTTATCTGGAGAGACTTCATTTGCATATTGCTTATTCACACTTCTAGATTTTCTCGTTGGAGCCATAAAAAAGTTTCGCTAACTGAGCCAAATCAATAATAAATCAGCAAATAGAAAGTGCTAAACTTGATACACTGTACAGTGATGCATGATCGAAGCCTATCCGGCATAAAATTTTAACTGTTTTACCAAGAAACCCATAAACCCGTGGAAAAAAAGTGAATAAATCAAACATTACATAGAAACCCCAAGAGTGCAAACAATTACAGCACAAGCAGCACACTCCCCTTAAAATGTAATAAACATAGCATTTGTTAATCTGGACCCACACAATAAAGCCCATAATGAATCAGTCCAGAACAACACATGAATCCAGAAACCGCTTGAAGGAAAAAAAAGAAAAGCCAAAACCATTTCTAAAGAACAACCAGAATCGGAATCAGAGATACTTAAAAAGCCCAAAATTCAAATTCACAAGAAACCAAAAAAGAAAGCGAATCAGTTTTGAAGCACAACCAGTTCAGAAAACAAAAAAAATAAAATAAGAAAAAGCATAAATTGATCATTTTTTAATCTAAGAAATAGAATACAGAGACTCAGAAACACGTCCAAGAAACAACAAAACTCATAATTTTGAACCAAATTACACACATTCAGAGAAACCAAAAATCCAAACTCAGTAAAACACAAAGCGAATCAGATAACAACACTTCAAAAGCCAGTGACGAATCAACAAAAAAAAATCTCAAAAGATAGCCAAAATTCACAGGCATTCGCAAAACTCCAAAAATCAAATTCACTAGAAAAGCTCAATTGTAAATCTCTTCAGAAGTTCGTAAAATTAAAAATGTGAACCAGAAAACCTCTCTCCAAGCAGGAAAAAAAAACCCATATTTTCAAATTTGCAGTGAAAAAAGAAACCAAAAAAAGACATAAAATTTAAATTCTGTTTCAGATTAAACCCTAATTTACAGATCGGAGACTCAAAACCTACCCTTTTTTGGTTCACGCGATCTGAGACGGGAACACTTACTCATAACAGAGTGCGAGAGAAGTAGAGAAGAATTTCAAAGAGAGAAGAAAAATCAAAATCAAAGCTTTATAAAAGAGAGAGAGAGAGGGATAGAGTGAAAAGTTTTTAAAGAGAGAGCAGGGAGGGTGAGGGGGCGTTGCCGCCAAACTTGAACGTTAGAGAGGATTAATCCAATCAGATTGTGTCGGGGTTTCTGTTATTTGTTTGATTGCCTTGCTGATGAAGATTGTGGAGTAAGTGAGCGTACACGTGGCAAAGAGGAGTAGAATGGAGGGTCTGATTTGGGGTTTGTAGGATTAAACTTGGAGCGATAATTGTAGCAGATTAAGTTTGAAAATGTGGGCTCCATCACAACGCCGTTTTGATTCCAAGAGTCCTCTTTGATTTTGAATTTGATTTGCTCTCAAAGAATGAAAGAAACAACTAAACTGCAAGTACATGATAACACTCGGTTTTATTAGAACCAGAGAACCCAATATTATTATCTTATAACTACTCTCTTCATGTCCCAGTAAAGATTGAACAGGCCAGTGCTGCTGCATCTGTTTCCAGGAAACAGAAAACAGAATATTGTTGTTGGAAAACGCTTACAAACAATGTGTAGCTATTTTGTTTTCTAATTATTATTCACCTCCTGAATGAGTAAACTCAAATTCTATTGACCGTGTTCAGCAATCAATTTCGACACCGTCAGTGATTCCCATTCTTGCTTTAGTACGATCCCAGCTGCGAGGATTTCTGATGCACAAGTAATTGTTGTTGGCGACAGCGTCTGTATAATCACTTATCATTGAAATCTGGTGAGGGGTAAGTTTTTCGTGTTATTTCCAGCAAGATCACGTGATGATCAGGATAGTAAAAGAATTGCTTTGGTTTGGGATGAATTCTGAAAGATATTATTTGGATGTTTATAGTGTAAATGATGAAATTTTTGCATGTCGCAGAAATGTAAAAAATACAAGTGAATGCTCAGCTACACACAGTCATGCATGATTCATTAGTTAAATTCAAGAATTTGAAGTTATTTAACCTTTTTAATGTGTAAAGTTTTCGCCCAAGTTTTTCTGGTGTAGCATTGAACATCCACCAGCATTCAATTTCAATACCTCCTACGTTGATTCCCATTCTTGCAGAAATATCATTCCAGTCGCAGTCAGGCAAGTACTGTAGCATCGTTCTTGACCCCTGCTTTAAATACAGATCACATCATGATCAGGTAATCAGGCGTATAAAGATAAACTTATAAACCCTGGAATAGTCTGCGTCTTATTGACAGCGGGTAGTTCTTTGTTTGAAGTTCACTGTACATACCATATTTTGTAACCTTCTTTCTGAACAAGAATTTCCAACTCCGCATTTGTAGGACGGTTCACAATTGGCTTCCGAGTGGGCTCTTCCTCCATTTTAATTCTATCTTTCTCTTGTCCCTTTCTGAATCTGAATGTAGTGTTTGGATTTTATACGTGTTAACTATGGTAGTGTTTGGATTTTGTCAGTGTAAACCATAGAAATCGCAAATGACCCAAATCATTCAAATATTACACGTTTCATGCAAAAAAAATACTCAGTTCTTGACAGCATAATTACTCTGGAGTGAAAATTTGGTGATTTTATTTTCGACAAATAAAGCATAATGATGAATCAAATCTTCGTACGTATCCAGATTGCTTTGGGTAAAGAGATAAGTTGAAAAGCAAGAAATTTACAAAGCATGGACTGTGTACCACACGCTTGTCCAGCTACTACCAAAAGTTTAGTAGAAACAGCAGCTTTTGGACGCTACATTGAATCAAAGAAGAAACTTCAATCTTCCAATAGATGGCAAATCAGATACTTTAGCAAAGCGAGAGGATACCCGTGGTGGCAGTCATGAACCAAGCAAAATATTCCTCTCGTTCATTTGATTCAGGGCCACCAAAAAGGGATAAAAGTTTTTCACATTCTCCTCCCTCTCACCTCTGGAGGCAGGCTTCAACAAGTATAAATTCTCTCTGACACCTGTTTACAACTGGATAGCAAGCTTTCACCAGCATAACTTATCCAAATTCTTATGGTCATGCCATAACTCGGATTCATCTTTCAATAACGCGCCTGCTGTTTCTAAATTCACCAGAATCACCATCTGAATCCATATTAGATTTGTAAGGCCTTCCACGTTGCAAACCTCCATACCTTTCTTGTTTTGGTCCTCTGAAACTCTTTGAATTACTCCTCCTGTTATTCATTCCCCGTCTATCGTTCTCATCCCACAGATATCCTCTACGATCGCCACGAGACCCTCGAGATGACCTATTAAGAAAATTTGCAGAGCTCTTTCGATCTGGCGTCTTACCATTGGATATAAATTGAGTTTCATTAGCAAAGTTATAATCTCCACGACTTTTATAATTGGTTCCTCTTCTACGAGGTTCTATCTTCTTCCCTCCAGATCTGTTTCTACGCGATCGCATGTCATCAGCTTCAGATTCTGAATCAGAAAAGGAATCATCTTCCATGTCAGGACTGGCTCTCCTCTGAGAACTCCTACTAGACACTGTTTTGTTTCCTTTAATTTGCCTAGGTCTAAAGTCCACGCCTAAATCATCATCCAAATCTGAATAAAGACTCAATTCATCATCCGAGCCAAAGCTCAACCCCCTAGATGAACCTGTTGGACCTATACCTCTACTCCTGTGTCTAGAATCCGCAACATGACTGGACTTCCAGTTAGGATGAACTGCGAGATCTTCATCGGTATCAAAACCAGGTTCATCATCCTCAGAGCCAGAGAAAGTTGATTTTTGACGCATGGGCTTTGATGGCCTACTGTGAGATGGAGAAGTTGCCCTCTGGCGAGAAATAAAATTATTATCAGAGCCCCCACCTTCTTCTTCAGAAAATCCTTCAATTTCAGAAAAATCATTTGCAGAAGCCTTCCTTATTGAATGATTATTCTGAGTATCTATCTCATAACTATCCACATCATCTTCGTCATCAAAATCATCAAAACCCATTCCAGGTTTGTTGCTACCGGGAGCAGAATTTTTTGTCTCATGGATCCTTGCAACTCTGCTGTTATTGAAATCATCTTCATACCCTCTAAAATTTCCTTCATGAGCCAGAGGCAAGTCTTCACCCCTGACTGAGGAGTCAGCATACTCAAAAGCAGCAACATCTGCTCCATCTGATTCATCATCATCAAAGTTAAAATTCCAGGCATTTGAAACTTCTGGCCGGCTGGCAATCTTCTCCAGTTTCATTGGTGGACCATGTTGCCTCTCTGGCATTTTACTCTCAATAAATTCATCAGGTGGACGCTTACACTCACAATGAAAACACGCCATATTTCTCCGATAATTTAGGAAATTGCACCTGTCATAGCATAAAACCAACAATAAGCAATGCAAAAAACCAACAATAAGCAATGCAAAAAACCCTAGAAACTCTTGCATGTAACATAAGAACTATAAATGTATAACGTGATTGAAAAAGAAAACTCCGAATTTTACAGCATCTCCATTCATATACTGCAAACATGCTTCAAAACCCATTAGCTACGACTTGGGAATAAACAAGGACATTAAAATGTACCGGTGCATTAAAACTTACTGAGGGCATTCCCATTCTCCTGGAAGCAGCTGTCTCTTTGGCCGCTTGGCATCACACTGTAAGCAAACAGCATTCTTTGCAAAATTCATGAAATCACACCTGCGACCAATATTTTGCAATTTTAGTACGTTATAGCACAATTTTCATCCCAAAACCATTAAGCAGCTGGAAACATTATTAAGTATGCAAAATGTCAATAGGCATTTAAATAACAGCGATACCAACCTATTACTACACTTTTGGACATGGATAGCACCTAAAACAATGTTGCAGAAAGTAATTATGCCACAAGAAGGCATTCTATCTTAATCTTGTATAGATCAAAAAATGATAAATAAACAAAATATTAAAATTATAGCCAGCCATGAAAATATACTCCACAGGAATCACATACTTAGGACATAGCCAGTCCCCTTTTTTCATCTCAATGTCATCACGTCCAACTCGTTTCTTTGGTGGTGGAGGAGGTTGCTTAACTTTTGGAGGAGGCTTTTTTATTATTGGTGGAGGAAGGTTTGGATCTATCGGAACAGCACTCAACTTGACAACCTCATGAAGCAATTTACGGACCACATTCTTTAGAGACTTCTTTTTCAGAAGGGCCTTATTGACCACAGATTCATCCACAGGATCAAAACCATAAGCCAACAGGACACGCATAACATCAACAGTCCGTGCTTCATCCTCTTTGTTTGTTAACAGGTATGCCCTTTCACAGGAGTTTCTCAAGCTGCAGGAACTACAGACCTGATATAGTCAAATGGCCATGATTTAATGAATAATTCATGATTAATATTAATAATTACAAATAAGTATGAGCAAAGAAAAGAAAATTCAAAAAAATATATATAAAATAACAAGAGACGAAAGAACAAAAAAGCAACAACTAGATCACATGACCAACGAAAATGTAGATGGTAATTTATGAACTACAGCATGTATCTTTTAGTGGCTGATGGTTTTCATTTCAGAAAACAAAATATCCTAAATCTTTGAATATACTCATATTCCGAGTAATACATATGTTTATGGAATGGCAGAATTCATGAATATAGTGATTGTCTCTAATCCAGAACAAAGGCAAAAAAATATGAAATACTGAGTAATGGAAAACAATGAAACAGATAAAAAGGTACCGTACATAAGTTACTAGACCTTCTGTTCAATGTGAGCAAGGAGAAGAAGTAACACTTACATCTCCTTCATCAAGGTGGACATGCTTCCTCAATAGCTTTGCAGAGAAAACAACTTTCTTATCGGCACTCGGGCATCCATAGCCAACCAAAATTTGAATATCCTCTCTCGACAAGGACCTGAAATCAACATTCTTTCTAAGCACATTAACATACTCTGACTAATTTATTTTGTGATTAGCATCATAAGCGAAACCAGAAACATCAAACACAATCTCTAAATAAGTTTAAATTGCAAATATATAACTTACATGCACATCCAAATTCCATAACACAACTGACATTCAATTACAAGCAGTACAAACACGCTAGCAGAAACCAAAAAATTTCACTCATTTCCCAAATACAAGTAAAGAGATTTCGAACTGCAAACCTCAAAATATCAAACCGATCTTTCCCAAAATTCAGGCATGCAGTCTGAACAGTCTTGAAATCATTAAAGTTAAACCCTAAATCAACATCACCCTCAACAACATCATCAAATCCCAAATCTTTCACCATTTTGTCCTCATCTTTTCTCCTATGATCAAAGTAATTCTGCTTCACCAATCTCTCCATCAACTCTATCCACTCCGGCCACGGATGCACAACCTCCATCTCCTTTCTCCGAAATTCTGGCTTTGCAGCACTAACGCTTACTAGGTTTCCTTCCACACCGGATTCAACCTCTGGGTTTTCATTTATTTCAGAAACATTTCCTGGGTTTTCTTGTTTCTGGGTTCTGAAAGTTTCTAGGTTTTCTCGCGTTTGTTGTTGTTGTTGTTTTAGTTGGCGCCAAGCTCGGATTCTTTGTAACGTTTGGTCGTTTTCTAGTTTTTGTTTTTCAATTTGGTCGATTTGATCGAAGATGAAGCTCATGCGAGTGGAAAGTGAAGAAGGTTTTGCTTGCGGATCTATAGAGTTGGGCGGGTGGGGAGTTGAGGGGTGAGAAGTAGAGAAGAAGTGATTTGTGGTGGTGAAATGCACAGAATAGAAATAGGGTTTAGGGTTTTTGCCTGAGTTGTAGGAGAGAGAAAGGCGTCTAAGGAGGAGGAGAGAGAAAGGCGTTTGTGCCATTTTCTGGAAGGAGAGGGACGGGAGCTACGAATTTGCCAAAACCTCCATGAAAAAGCAGAGAATCAAAGATACCAACAAGCATTAAGCTTAAACCCTCGGGTGCGGGAAAAGGAAAAATAATAAGTATTGGGCCCAATCAAATTTTTTTTGGGTTCACACACAGTTAAGCCCAAAACTGTGAAATTCATTGTTCAGAATTGTACAATAATAATAAATGCTCCCTTCCATGTGGGATGCTTGTAACGATGCTCTAATATCATTGGCAATCTAACTGTCATGGCCTCGTTAGGAACTCCGAAATAAGTTTACAATGCTTTGTTGACACGGATTATACGACTCAACGAGCAACTGAAGGTCTCGACTTTCATTTGCCATATATTATAAATGGCCACAGCCTTATTTATGTCCTTACCCCTATTATCTGCCCATACAATTCCCACAGATAGAAATAAAGTTAATGAACCGATATGACCAATAGAGTAATTTTGAAGTGCTAAAGTGATGCCATGATTTAAACTGCTACAACAATCCAAATAGCTGCAGTAACTCTAGATTGAAACACTATTGGGTATTCCTTTTCCCGTAAGTCCACCTTCACTTGTAGGAAACAGCAAAGTGTATGGTATTTTCACTGGCCCAAACCGGTTCTTCAGTTTCTTATCATTGTTTCTTGCCATAATTCTGCCCTCAATTTCTTCCAATTTCTTCCCAAATTCTTCGAATGCTTTCAATGATGATTCATCCGATGTCCATTCAGGCGTGTCTCTTTTTCCAAGGTAAACTTCATCTGTCGAGTGCCTTGACAAAATTTCTATCAGGGAAATGCCAAGAACGGTTTGCAGCTGGGCAGTGATTGTTTTCAGGAAAACCTTGTCAGGATTTGACACGAGTTCATCATATTCTGGAGTTCCTTTCTCGGGCATGAATCTACGGCTAATGGTTGGGCGGTTGGGGAGGTAGCCGGCATAAGGGTACTGTCCGAAGTTGACAGCTGCATGGAGAGCAGAAGCCACCCAAATGACAATCGTGCATGATTTTATTAGCTCTTCGCGTGTCTGCATTTTAGGCCACCAAGGCTCATCTTTCTTGTCGCCATGACCCTCCTCGCGGAGTTCCTTCCACCAGGACTGGAGTTCAGAATCTTCTTTAACAATGTCGTCACTCTTGTAGTAGAAGTAGCAATAGTCTGCAACCCATTTTTTGATCGATGACCAGATCTCAAGCCCATCAACGGCGTAAGGATAGTCTGCTATCAGTAAGCGAAGACCGTGTGGAGAGTTTGGATCCTCAACCGCCACTCCTCTGGATAGAACAAAGCAGTAGCATGTCGGTGAAATAATGTGTACTTTTTTGTTATTTTAGGCAGTTTTCAGCTACTTAAAGTCCAATCTCTAAATTTTGCTCAATATTCATGCTCAATATTACTCAACTGCATCAGATTATTCATGAATTCAGAATGTCAACATACAGAGTACACTTGACAATAAGATTTACCTCTTCTTAAGATCTTCGGGAAGTGCTTGCTCAGGGAAGCTCCAGCTTTTATAAACTGCAGATGACATTTCCATGGCATACTTTGCGGGGAAAACTGTAGTTTCCAGAACTCCTCCGGCATTAATGAGGATCTGCCGAGCAAATGCATTTATATTCATTGTATCGCGGAAGTGAGGATGTAGAAGTTTATAAATCGGATGAAGCACGCTTAGTTGCCTATTTGTTGCAATCACGAATGGCTCAATTGCCGCATGAGTGTTCAACCTGTGACAAAAATTAAAAAACGTTAAAAAGAACATAATCGATTAATAACAGAAATTATATGATTCTTATTTGAGTTTTCTTTGATATATTCATACCAATGGCTGATGAGCTGATGATAACCGGAGTCATTTACAGCAACATAAGCTTTAGCTAGCATCCAAATCGAACCTTCAACACCATGTTCAGATGGTTTGTACACTTTGCTAATGGCGCCGTATTGATCTCCGTTGGGATGTGGCAAGCTCAATTCTATCGCCACTGGTTTCAAAGTCCCGCCATCTTTCAAGAAAAGGATTGTCCTGGATGCGTAAGTCTTTGTGGAAGTCGTGTTAATCCTCCTCAGATATGTCATTAGGGCATCATGGTGATCCAATATGAATAACCTGTTATTCTTGATAGCCTACACGATCATACAATCACTTGTTAAAATTTTTTGTCTGATATTAACAATCAGATAATTCTGATTATAAAGAATCCGAAAACAAGTGATTGAAAATCCATACTTGAAATGAAGTCTAGGAATATTACCTCATCTACGGTAAGCCCATCTAAGTTATTCTCTATGTCATTTGTGGTTATTGTACTGTGCTGATTGCCATACACTTCGGGATTTAGCTTGCTTGCTGGAGGGAATTCCTGAAATAAATTTGGTAATATTTATTAGTAAAGATGAAAACAAGCCATATTTCTCATTTCAACTATTGAGAAAAAATTCGATGGAAAAGGAATAAGGAAAATTTGATGTTCGAAAAATCTTGTTTTCTATGCATCCACTTTCTATGCAAATAGTAAGATAAAGAAAAACTTCTAATAAAAGCCTTACTTTAAGACAACGAATGATAACTGGGTTCAGTCCAGCGAGCATTTCTCGGGCAAACTCTTCATCAGTTCTCCATGCAGACCGATCCTCTGCTCCAAATTATTGAAACATCACAAACAGAGACCGATAAGGAATTGACAAGTCATTAAGTTCTTGAAGGGAACAATACCTTTAATTACTTGTGGCATCGGAAATTCAAAAAGGTATTCGCCATCAGTTCGAAAAATTTCCTTTAGAATTTCGAAAGGGATGTTTTTCCTAATGCCATCAAGTAAGTGATCAGGCAAATCAATCCCTCCTTGGTAGAGTTTAAGCACATCTTCAAAGGAGTCAAATTCATTTGGAGTGCTGTCAACAGATTCTAATGCCGGTTTTATGACTTGAGCTATGGATTTCAGAGCATATGCAAGGAAGTCTGACATCTTCAAATGACCAAATCGCTCATCCCTTGGAACATATATGTTTAAGCTATCAATAATTGGAAGCCTGCTCTCACTGTTAGGATCTGTTATGATAACAACAGAATAAGTGTCAATATTACTGATAAAACTGGAAATTATTCAAAAACTTCAAAATGGGGGTTTTTTGAATTCTTTTATTTCTTTCAGGAAAATAAATATGATTCAAGATATTATAAGGCTTTTGTTACAAGTAACAAAAGCCCTTGACAGACTGAATGATGCTATCATTACTGATAATTAAGCAATACTAATCGAAAACTCTAACCTCTTGCTGTTGGTGGCCGGCTTGTTCTTCCCCTACGAGGATAAGGGTACTCAGCGGACCCTCCAAGTACAGGGCGCTCATACTTTTTACCCTCTTCAGGATTACCCAAATCATTGTAGTAAGCATAGTCATAGATTCTGTCATATTTCTGGAGCATTCTTGCTTCATCTCCCTCTCCTCTCAAGCTCGTGAGTTCTTGTTCTCTGTAATAACGTAGTGGCGCTGGTGTTTCACTTGGAAGATAAGTCTGCAAAAGTAGTTAAACATAACAACCATATTAATTTAATTACAAATTTCACTAAAATGTATTTTCTATTGATTGTTAGTAATTTCTTAAGCATTTGATTACTTGCCTTGTTAGTGAAGAATACTCGGTCTTTTTTGTAATATTTGGCGGGGTAAACCCATGAGTTGCAAACGAAATGGATCCGACCTACACCAGGAACATCTTCAAGGGTGAGAGTCTTAAGGTAAAATTCACTCTGATGATTGTTTCTTACAATGAATGCCCCTGGAACTCCAATTCCTTCGTCCCAATCGAATGTAACCTTGAATGCAGACTCTCCAGCAGTCAACGGGGTGATTGTAGAAATCCATCTTTCCAAGTGTGCTGGCTTTCCAAGCTTTGCAGCTTGCAAACCATTTTCTACAAACAAATCAATCTCATTTAGCAGAAACCATCAAAATTCAAGTTCTTAAGATGTGTATGGATAGTTTCGAAGGAATTCAGATATCAATTAGATAAACTTGAATGTAAATTAAAGAACATTAATTTTCAATTTAGTAGGTATTAAAATCTTGGTCGCAAAGAGCATTAACTATGATTATTATTACAAAGAGGTCCTTTTTTATGGTTAAATTGGACTAGAGACAACGACAATTTGTATTTCCTTTTTCAGACTAGGCGGAAGAGGCATGTGTTGAAAAGTAAGGTTGGCTTATTTTGTCTGTCATGATCACTAGTTAATGACATAACAGTTAGGGAACAAAAACAAAAAAGAGCTGGAACTTTCCTATTGGGAACTGAAAAAAGATAACTACTAAGCTTAAAGCCCTCATATCCCCCACCCACTACAAAAATCAAACCTTCAATTTATGAAAATCACAATGCATAACTCCATTGTTCAAACATGGTGGGTAAAAAAATATCTCAATTGCATCAGTTCCTATAAGGGTGGGGTATGAAAACTACTAAAAACTGCACACTTACCACTCGTCGGAAATATTCACTCGACATACGTGACAAGGAGAGTCGTACCATTGGTAACTTACATTCTAAGTTACAGGAGTCTCGTACCAGCAGCCACATTAATATCACATCTCCATAGCAAATTTACAAACCATATTATATTCCAACACGAACCATTTCACATTCCCCAGACCCAGAAAAAAAAAAAAAAGAAACAACAATACTGAAAACACAAACCTAGTTATAGTCAACAGACACAGAAACAAGAAGGAAAGACCATTCGATGAGACTAGAGATGTTATGATCGTTGACTTGTGGTTGAGAGGAAGACAAGGGACTAGTTTGCACAGTAAGTCTATCTCGTTTAGAAATAATTTAATCTCTCTCTCTCTCCATTACCAACCAGAAAAAGCTTTTATTGTTGCAAAAAGTTGTACCTGGCACGTAATAATAGTTTTGGCCTTGTTAAATATCGACCATACTCTCTGTCATGAATGCTTATTTCCACCCATAATGTTAAGGGTTGGATTCCAATACATCATAGATACACTGTGTTTTCCAAAATTTTATGCTTATAATATCGTAATAAGAGTTGCAACAAAGAGTATGCATATGTTAATGGCCATTTTCATGTCAAGAAAAAATAGAGAGCAGAACAAAGAGGGAGAGAAAATCATGAGTTATGAGAAGTGTATCTCTCTTTGGAATTTGAGAAAGATTAAGTAAGAGAAACCATTAAACAAACATGATAATAACACCAATATTAAAACCAACATGAGCCATAAAAAACAGCAAAATTGATTAGAAAATAAAAAAAAAAAAAAAAAAACTCATTCACTAGCAGCGTGCAAGTGCTTTCTCCGTAAAAAACTCATCAAAACGACAAATCTCTTAAATCCCAAAGCCGAAAATCATTTCCAAAACGGAGTCAAGAAACTAACCTGTAGGTTCGCCATGAACAGCACTGACGAGTTGAAGAGTGACTTTTTTACAAAGCAACTCATGAAACCGATCGATAAGCGATGCATGGAAGTCATTGAAGTCCAAAACGTTTTTCTTCATCAAAACAACCGTGCCCTTCAGCTTCTTGGAATTACCGTTACTACAAATGCTTGCAATCCAACCGGGGATTCCATCAAACATTAAGGAAGAACAGAGACTAGTCATCGTCAGACTAAACTCAATCTGTTTGGCTCTTTATAGATAGAAAGCAGACCAAAACAGGTATAACCGTGGTTACGTTATACCCACTTGGCCAGTGAGAGGGCTTTATAGAAATTTATTTTCGCCGGCGATCGTGTCAAGAATATGGCCAAGCATTTCTTGTAGTTTGCATAGAATTAAGTGCTTCTGAAACCAAGAAGAGAGAATATTTATGAAGAGACGAGTACAAGATAATGAAAAGGAGAAGCTCTGGGGTATGCAGTGAATGTGAGAGAAAAGAGAGAAGCTGCTGCTGAATTTATAGAAGAAAGAAATAGAGAAAGAGAGGAAGAAACTGACTGTGAAGCTTCGGCTGTTCATACATGAAATTCACTTTCCCTCTTTCTAAAAATGACTTTGATTTAAGTCTTCCCCTACTTCTTCTAAGTCGTCGTCGTCGTCGTAATACATCTCTTTGTAGTGCTGTCCAATAAATGCTGGATGGGAACTACTCGGTTTGGAAGGCACGTGCGTGTCCATGGTGGTTCTTTTTCATAAATAATAACATTCGTGCCTCTAAATTTTGATATAATCATATATAGATGTCGTACCTTTTCAATTACTGTTATTCTCTAATTGTGAGGGCTTGAATTAAATATAATGTAAAAGAATAGCATTCATTTACAAATTTACTCGAATTGAGGGACTCAAAAGAAATTTAATGCATTATTGTTTTTTTTTTTTTTTTCTAAAGATAGAATTATAAGGGAAGATTACAATTATATAGAAAGATTACACCCAAAGATTACATGTGTAAAATTGTTATTTTAAAATTACTAAAATATTAAAAAATTAGGACCCTAATTCTTAATTAAATTCTCGTATTAAAAAATAAAATTTTAGTATAAAAATTTTATTATATGAGTTACGATAATATATTGTTATTTAATAAATAAAAAAAAATTATCGTTACTTAATTAT